>VMBQ01001978.1:4402-70847 GCA_007657795.1 Dreissena rostriformis
AATAATTAGCAAGTTATTTTTTTTTCAAACAGTACCGCTTTTAAAACCGAAAGTAGGAAACGTATACTTATTATTATTATTATTATTATTATTATTATTATTATTATTATTATTATTATTATTATTATTATTATTATTATTATTATTATTATTATTATTGTTATATTTATGTTACAGTGTTACAGTTTTACATTTATAAAAACGACAAGTGACATTTGTTTTACGAAATAATTGTTTGCTAAATAATATAATAAAAAAAAATCAAATTGCGATTCCATAAACAAATATAGCGGTTTTAATACGAGAATCGACAAGTCCCGATTGAATTATCGGGTGAATACTTAACTTACGTCTAAAATTAATTTAGAATCACAGTTGACCGCACCTTGTTCGCAAAACCGTCGTGAAGACATATATTGGCATATCGGTAAGAAAGGAAACTTGGCACATTATTTTCATAATGATGAAAACAGCCTTAAACTTGTCCGAACGAATCATTTTCCCACTAAAATAAGTAATGGCCTTGTAATTGTTAGATATCGTGGCAATTTGTGACCTACTAGTACTTCGGCCAATTCTATAGAGTTGGGTATTGGCAGTACACAATCTGAACTTCTGTCTGTAACTTTGCAAAGGGGTTCCTATTACCGATTTGGTAAGTGTTTTCTTCACTTTTTTTTCATTAGAAACATCGTTTATTTTTAAACCCATTTTTTAGAGTCTTGTTACGCTGTCAAATGACAATAGTTGTGTGTGCGTTTAATCAGAGACGTCTCTGATTTTATAAATATATTTTTGAGCGTCGTACGTTAGTGCATGCTCATTTCTGTCATTTAATGCGTATGTCAGGCAGCTGTTTCATCTTATTAACCATTAAGCTTACTATTTTGTGTAAATCTAGATGAGTGTCCATTTAAAAAAATGAATAATGAATGAATCTGCTTAATAGACGGGTAAACAGTTTTTTCGATGTCAACAGTTTTTCTCGACTTTTTATCGTCAACATTAAAGGCGCATCATGCGAACACGGGTCTTATGCAATATGCAGTCTGGTCAGGAGCTACGCTGTCCGCTAAAACGTCACGAAATGTTTCGTGTTCTCATAAGCGGGCATTTTCGCATGATGCGGGTTATTATGGACATCGCTGTATGCTTTCAAAGATTCGGCTAGTTGACCAATTTAAAATAAACTTTAGCTTCAAAGTAATTCAACTTTTTATGTTTTTTTATATGCATATTATGCCATGAATAATATGTTTAAACAAACAGTTCCTCATCGAAGCACTGTGCAGTTGGTGTTAATCATCAACCATAAATTGTATGCTTTAGTGGGCTAAACTAATCAGTGATCAGGTTCCACTGTTAAAACATGTATAGTGTAAGATTTATATAACTTTCAAAAATACCTGAAGCTAAAGTCACTTGCGAACATGTTCACAATATATGTTTTGAAATAAATATGGCAAAAAATCCCGCATTTGTATCGCATTATTCATCTGTATTTACACCTATGATTGCGATGTTTAATATATATGTTAATACTTTGTTCCAAACATGTCTATATTGCTTTCAAATTGTTCAGTAGTTTTGAAGCTTCTTTTTTTCTGACTTTTTCAGTTCATTGTAGGCAATGGATCAAACCACTCTGCATCTTCCCGCATTAGCTTCAGCGATGACGTCACCTAATATTGGGGATCACGTGATAACGACACCACACGAACTGACAAGAGCCAGCAGCGATCTAATCCTAAAATCACCGAAGTCGAAATGTAAGCCTCCCAAAGATGCACACGACCAGACGTCAGGTCTCGAAGACGAGACATTAAAATCTCCAGGCTTGTCCTACATAGCTCTCATATCGATGGCAATTCAGTCCTCCAGCGAAAAGAGGATGCTACTCTCGGAGATATACTCGTGGATTTCTGAGCGGTTCCCTTACTATCAGTTAAAAGACAAAAGTTGGAGAAACAGCATAAGACACAATCTGAGTTTGAACGAGTGCTTCGTAAAAATAGGCCGGAGTGAAAATCGTAAGGGCAACTACTGGGCCATACATCCGGCAAATATTGAAGACTTTGCAAAAGGCGATTACAGACGACGTCGTGCTCGTCGACGTGTGAGGAAATGTGACGAGGACCTCCAGCGTCTGTGCTCTGAAACACCGGAAGTCGAGCTACCTGTTTTCCCGTGCCAGCATAAGGTTGCATCCCAGGAAGGATATGTTCCCATGGTAACGACATTGGTTCCCGCCAATTTCCTTGCCATCCTCGGTCTTCAACAGATGAAGCCAAACAACTACTGGATGTCGTCTGTTCGATATTCGCAGTGCGATTTACCACAACCATCTAGTTACATGGACTCTCGAGATGTGGCGTACATTGCCGATGGCAAAGACTATCACGATGTTCCTTACAAACGTCAACGCATGGACAGCGCATCTCCACCTTACGTACAATTTGATGAGCCAAGTATGACTTATTCAACGACATTATTGCCTGACTCGGCGCCTAAATTGAACACCAACGTCAACGTTTGTGAAGCGCCTGTATGCGGCTTTTACTCTCCATCGCAACAAGTCTAGCACGGTGATCAATGAACAAAAACTAACAAAATGTAAAATATTTATATATTTGAATGTGAAACGTCTGATTTTGTTTTAAGAGACCATGATTAAATAATTTTGTATATGTGTTATATCTATGACGTGCTTTGATACTTAACTTTACTTGTATGTGTTTATTTTTATCAATAAATTAATAGAAAATATCGTTTAAGATTTCGTCGTACGTTTGGTTCGTTTGATAAAATATATTCAATGGAGATAATTCACACACAAATCCAAATATTATCCAAAAAAAAGACGTGGTGAAAAAGTCACAGATCATTTTTTCTGACTCGATTCAAAGTTTTAAATGATCGGAAGATCATTTACTGGAAATTTACTGCCCAACTCATATTACGAAATAACATTGAACTGATAACAAGCCTTGTTGGACACCACGGGAGATTACTTTGAACCCCCAAATATGTTACACCGATTCTTCTTTAGTTAATAATCACACTTATACACAGAACCTTTTGATAGCATACACACATACGTAGAACAACCCGTTTTTTCCCCACACAACAGAACCGTTTGAAAAAGAAAATATACTTCGTTGGCTGTGATCCGGCGGCTTCCTAATTTTTAGACAATAGCATCATTCTACTTCGTGTGTGCGCACATGCGCTGTCAGTGTGCTCCGCGCTGCCGGTCAATAGAAGTTGTTTAAGTGAACTCGTTTTCGTTTATTTGGATATTTATAGTTATTACACCGAACTATTTAGTTAATATTGTGTTAATTCACGAGTATATCAAGTGTGGTTATAAGTTTATACGTAAAACGCAAATTTTCTTTTGTTAAAAACGTTGTTAAAATTTGTCACGCGAAGCGGGGAATTTTCTCAAAATGGCGGAACCCACATAGTTTATGAGATCTGTAAAACACAACAATCAACCTTCAAACCATTAAATCACCTTTTGTTGAATCAAATGANTTGGTAAAATTGGTTTCTGCTGGTTACCGATAATTTCCATTAGTTTTATTTTAGCAAGTACACCATAAGTCGCGATTGTGCAAAATAGCGTGCGACGTACGACTGGCATTTGCATTCTTTGCTCGACCTTTAAAGAACAATGAAGCAGGATATTAAATTCTAATTTAAGGCATCGATGTTCTGTTCAAGTTAAAGTTTGGAAACCCTGTTTGAGATGTGCTATAATTATGTGCCTTTTGAGACAAACTAAACACAATAACTCTACTATGTATAAAAATGAAACAATCGGCCATTGAACCATTTTAATTTTCTAGTACACACTTTATTTCAAAAACAAGTATTGGGCGCCGCACTGAAGTGCGGATGTCTATATGGAATGATATTTTTTATGTTGGCCCCGTTGGGGAGAGGGGCAGTTATTATTTCATTTCTTTATTTCTACATAACCAAACTATATGGAATTAAAATGATTATTTATATGTTATCTATTTAATATTGGTCTTAACCTCGAAAGTCCAATTAATTTGTATTGAGAATATGTTTGTAGAATGTACTTTCACTTTCGGTTTAAAACGAGCAACATCAGTTACTTTGTGTGTCGAAATCGGGTTTGTAAAACCACTTAAAGAGCTGCACACAAGGTGTCGGATATATAATTTGAACAAACATGGTGTTAGTTATATAATGGAACCAAAGTACGAGATAATTTCTTCGGCATATTGACTCGGTTTTATATATCAAATGGTATTGTTGATGTGACTCGGGATGAGACTCTTGAATTAGCCTATTCAGAAACACGTCTTAGCACTAAAAATAAAAACATATCGACTTGGTGCATTGGAAAGGGATGGCATTGGTTTATGCATTCCCATACACGAAGCCCGCATACGCCTTTAATTATAAGTTCAATCATTATTTTTATGTTGATTATGTTTCAGAATAATTCCAATTATCATAGTAACCAAGTAAGGGTTTGTCCCAGCGTATTGCTTGTTTTCTAACTTTCACCTGTTGAAACCCCAAAAGGCGAGATATTCTTACCAATCAAAACATACCGCAATTCTGATTCTGTCTTATTAAGCAGACTGTAATGTTAGATATTTTGACACAATTTATAGAAAGAGACAAAAGCAAACGTGTGTTATACTTCTCAGTATAGTTTTAAGGTGTCCGCAATAAAAAAAAAAGGTACTGCACTCACGTACACAGAATCGATAGTTCCTGAGATATCATGCCATAGCAAAGAACGGAACGACCGATACAACAGAAGACGGATATTTGGTTCATACTGTGATTGTGGATATTCATTTCGCATACGACTTGCATGGAAATAAGAATCCGAAATGAAAGATAAAATTGCGACGTTAATTATGTTTATTTAAAATGATATTCGTCGATATATTTGCTTTTTGAAATTATTGTTCCCCGTTGACGCATGCGCTCTCGTACGTATGCTTCAGAAAAGAATTCAGACATCTGACCGCATGTTTTTCCGAAATATGAGTTTTGCTTGTGCGTTTTTAACACAGAATAATGACGTAGACGTATGACGAAGACTGAGTGAGTGATAGGTGTCGTCCGTACAAAATCAGTTTAAGCGCACATAAAACAGTGGTATAAGTCTCATCTGTGTGAGTAGGCATTTAAAAACGTATATGTTAAGATAGGTAGGTAAAAGTCAACAAAACAATAATGAAATTCGCATGTTTATTTTTAGGCAATATACTTTTTACAGATTGTGACACTATGTCCAATAGTTGACACATTAGGCCAGTAATGATTTTATCTACGCATGGTGCGAGAAATTGTGTTTATAATGTATTTGAAAGGAAATAAATAGCTATTGTAAACCTCTTTTGTTTATGAGTTCTTTAGAGGCATTGATCGATTAATGTCAAAGATAATAACACCGATAGTTTAAAAATTCAATAATAACAAAACGTAACGGTTTTCTGTTAGTTTTTCATTAACCTTGGCGATTATTTGGACATAATAAACTAATAAAATAATTATGGACCTTTTGGGTATGTTTGTTTATATTTTAAGTATAAGTATATCGATGATCTGTAAATCAAATGGCGTTATACAACATAGATGCAGATGATTGAAATGATTAAAGCTTGTTTAAAAGTTTATTTTTATCATGTGAAAATGAACTTTATTTTAAATAGGTATTATTACGAATAATACAGACTTAATGTTTAATAGAAACATTTAAATTACAAAACTATAAAATTATATTATATTATGTTTGTTTTGGTTACGATGTATTTATGTTTACAATGACTAATAAACATAATTGTGTATACTGGGTGTCAGTTACATATTCGACCGCTCTGTAATGTTCTTTAATTGAACAAAGCTTTCATTGTTAATATATTACGGAATAGACAATTAAGTAGACATAAGAACTCAGATTAATCAGTATGTTTAAAAATGAACACGAAACAATCATCAATTTTATTAAACAAAACACTAATATTTAAAATAAAAATATAAAAAAATGTAAGAAGACAAAAAAAGGAAGACGTGTAATAAATTGTTCATTCACAGCCTAATTAGTGATAATAAAACATATACATTCACTGCAAAAACATTGACACATGTTTGTACCCTTTGATACAGGAATCGTCTGACATATTGCTGAATAAAAACTCCAGGATGGACGTCCCAGTTCTGATAGGGTCTCTCGTAGGAACAGCTGTGTTTGTATGCTGTTTTATCGTCGTTATCTGTCTCTGTGTTCGACATCACATTAAAAAGGCAGAGGCACGGTTTATCAACAAAGCGCACCAGAATCATACAAAACTTGCCGTGCCCTCACCAGGGAAACTTGGAAACATGATTCGAGACTTCTTTCGAGAACAAGAAAACAAGGAAAGTGACGTGTTTCATATTGAAACCATCGAACGAAATGCTGAAGATGAACAAATATCTGAGCTTGACATTAAAAGAGGACATAAAATGAACGAATCAACCGTAGGAGAAAGTAATGTTGGTTTTGAGGGATGTGCAAGTGGCAGATCAACTGAGACAACAAGAGGATTCATGGGTCGTGCTATTAAATGTAGCAGCGCTAGAAGTTTGTACACGAGTTCTGATCTGGCCATTGCCGACTTAACGGATGATCCACTGCATGATATTTACAAGGAATTACGTGACTTCGACGATTCAGACACAGATGGTAATGAAGACACTAATGATATTCTCGGAAGTACTAACACGATATACACAGGACACCAATCGGAAGAGAGTGACACAGATATGTATCCACCAGTTGAGGAAAGAGCGAAGACACCAAGTGAAAGGGTTGATAAATTTAACAACCAAAAACAAATGTACCTACAAGTTACGGAAAGGGCGCAGCGACAATTAAAGGCGATAAATCAACTTTACAACGTTAATCAAATGGATGACTTTAGTATACTAGTAGATTGCAAGATCTGTTCGGATTCTCTAGTTGACACAGCTGCGTTATCAAGTGTCATATTGCACATAAGTACACACGCTGAAGAAGCTTCGTCTATCAGTATAGAAGTTGATAACGAAATAAATGACACTACAGAAGAGGAACAAAACGAGAGCAAACATTGCATAAGTGAATCAGTAAGCGATGATACTTATTTAACAGAGCGCAGCATTATCGATAGTTTTGGTGGCGATGCAGAAAAAATAACCGAACAAATAATAAGTAACGCTGAAGTTTTAAATGATCAACACAGTGTGAGTGAAATATGCAGAAATTCTAAAATACTATCCGACCAAGAAAATATAAATGAAAACAGTGGCGGTATTAAACAATTTATTAAACATAACAATTTAAGACCAATAAGGGTAGCTGCTGACACGTTACCAGAACAGACCAAAATGTACCTCTCTAGTGCTAACCCAAGTATCGCTACTAACATTACAGCTTGTACCAATGTAAACATATTTTCAGATCTCGACAACATAGCCGCTTTTTCTGACACAATCAAAAAGGTTTCCGATCAGAAGAAATTAAACACCGTTGCTGACAATGACGAGAAAACAGAAAACACTATACAAACGAATGGCAATCTAAAACACTTCGCCAAACAAGATTATCATTACGAGACTGTTGACAGGAAAGATATAAAAAAGAAACCTGTTAACAGACGAAAAAGCAAAGGACCTCAGGCATCGAACGTTTTAAAATTGTCCAACCATACACGTCCGTCAATACCAATAATTTCTCCAAGTCACGCCAAAGTTCAAAGAGGGCATGCATTTCTAGAGCGGCTATATCTAGAAGAGAAGGTTCGTCAACAGGCAGAAGCTCTTCAAAACAACACTGACCTTGCTAGAAAGCGAAAACGTGGAGAAATTATTGTAACAAGAAATACATCGCTTTCACAACCTGCGGTTCTACTGCATGACACATCGCCATCGACCCAACCGGAAGATGTTCAGCTAAAGTCGAGCTTGTCCTCCGCAAATAAGATGAATAAGAAAAGATCAATATCGTTCAAATCTCCAGAAACAACACCAGATAGCTGGATGCGCACTCTAATTGATACATCGGGAGAACACAAAAACACCTGTGTCATAGAGACACCAATCACTGCGTCCAATAATAGCGAACCTGTTTCTCTGTCGCAGATATTATTCGACGGAGAGGGTATATAATAGAGCAATACTACTCATATATTTTTAATAAGTGTTTTTTTTTAGCTTGACAACACTAAACAGTTTGAAAATAATTTACTTTATTTCCACTAGTTGCTAGCAATACTTGTGTTTTAGAAAGTGGTGGTGGGTAGGACTAGGCAATTTTAAACCAGGTTTCATTTGTACATCATATGGGTATTTGTCTTTGCGTGTGTTTTGTGATTATTAAAACAGTGTACATTGACCTTATATACGATGTATTTTATGTTTTAAAGATGCATTTGGAAAATTCAATGCGCATTTAATGACGGTTTCATAAGAAGGTATTTGAATTATTCCATAATTGATTTTGTTCTGAATATATACAGGGGTAGTAATTACGTGATAGTCAAGATGGCGACGTCCATGCCGAGACAGGTATTTTTCGCCGTTAATACTCTTTATTACTTCTTTTAATTTTTAAAGGACGCTCACTGTCCAGCTATATCAGTCAGAAAGTGATTACCGTAATTACTCTATATTTTTTGACACTTAAACATTATTAATTTTGTTCGTGTCCGAGAACTTAGATACGAAAAATATTCACAAAATGTAGGTGGCCGAAATATGGTAAAATATCGCTGTAAAATATACTGTCCGAAAATTAAGAGTCGTGAATAATCGACGAAAACCCGTATGTCCGAAAATTAAGAGTCGCGAAAAATAGTTATTTTGGTTAAAAAAGGAGTGTCCGAAAACATAGAGTTATTACGGTACTGTTTATTTCGTATTAACATTCGCGTAATATCTCGACTTTACTCTCTTCAAATTTGCTTAGTGGAGCTGTAATTAGGTCATCCCGCTAAGAAAGTTCGCAGCGAGTAAAGTCGAGAGAAAGAGTGAATTTTAAAACGAAATAGCGTTAATCACTTTCTTGTACATTGTATATATGGCTGGAAAGTGAGCGGCATTTAAAAAATTAAATTGGCTTATTGTACGAAATAAAGTACGTAATTGTCTAAATATATACCATATAATGTATAAAATTAATATAATAAACATACAAATACCGCTTACTTCGGTATGGATTTTGCTTTCGGAATTGGTGGTGTGTTACTGAAAAGCGGTGTTCTGATTGGTCGTTAATATTCGCGGATATGAATTTAGAGTCACTAAAATAAAAATGTCAGGAAAAATGACTGTCATTCACTGCCCCAATCTTCGGCCCGGTATTATAGATTTTAAAATTACTGGTTCAAGTCTGAAAAAACTTCTCTTTGATTCATCTTTGGAATTATGATTTCACATTAAATTGAATATCCTATCTTGCTCTGGGACGTTATTGATTCTGTATCATCTAGACGCTTTGTACAAAATTATGATAAGCATAGCAAGCGAGAAGTTATGAAAAATAATCTTAAAAATTGTAAACAAATTATATGCATGTTTAAGTTATTTTGATGTGAGACTTTCCATTAATAACATAATAATAGCTATTATTATTGATAAATAATACTAAATTATATCGGAGCCACTAAAATAGTTATACACGTACAGGAATAAATACACTTATTGTTATACATCTAATAAGTCACATTCTAAAAAGTGGCTTGCATCTGTTTTNCTTTCATTTCCCTCAGCGTCTTTTTTTCAAGCATGTTTAAAGCTGCAATTATTTGTTCACGAGTGTCCTGTATTTTGTGTAACTGCTCATCAAATGAACTTTGTGCAGAGAGAATGCTAGCCTCCTGGTTGTCTTGAAGCTCCTTCAGTTCTGCCAGAGAAGTTAGGATACTAACTGATAGTTGTTTGAGGTCTGTGGTGGTATGTTTTACCAAGTCTGATAAAAGCATCACCGTTTTACATTTCCTGTTTAAAACGAACATTTTGTTTTAATAAAAACAAATAATTCATTAATGATGCAAAAGTACCTATTTTTTACAGCTTGATCAATTCAAATCTGATAAATATCTAGGTAACAACAATCTTCATTGATTATCTACATGTATTTCGATAATTATTAATTCATCTTTTTGTATTTTGTACCAAAGATTAACTTATAAGGCTCATACCATAAAAAACAGAGGTACAGGTATTGAAACATCACTTCATGATCTTTTAGTTTGACAAGTATTTAACCCTTTGCATGCTGGGAAATTTGTCGTCTGTTAAAATGTTGTCTGCTAAATTTTTAAAATTAGCATTTTCTTCGATTTTTTTTCAAAGAATGTTATCAGAATAGCAAACAGTTTGGATCCTGATGAGACGCCACGTTTTGTGGCGTCTCATCTGGATCCAAACTGTTTGCAAAAACCTTCAAAATCCGGTTCCAGCACTCAAAGGGTTAAGGCACATTAACACTTTCGATGTACAATTTAACCAAAATTAATGCAAGGTCATGATAACTTACATTAGTTTCCTCTTACTAGACTGAGACATGGTATAGTTTCATGTTTGTAGTCTTACACCAAGGTTTTAAGTGCATAAGACTATAGTAATTACCCACTTAAAAGACAGTTTATCACTAAAATCTTTCTTTATTCATATCACCCGAAATGGCGGTTTCTTAAAATAACATTTGTATTATTCATATTCTTTNACTTCCCATAAAGTGTTTGGGTTTGCATCTTTATTATTTTGAACTGTATTCAATTGAAACTTTCCATTAATATAGAGAATACATGGTTGGTGCCGAGATGGAGAAAGTTTATCCGGTGAGGCAGTAATTCGGTCGTAAGGAATGTTGTGTACATGTAAGAGCTGACCAGAATAATTATGTTGTTATCTAAATTAATCATTTGTCTTTGATAAAATGTGTTAGCGGCATAATTTTAAATGAAGCAGGATAACAGAATATCAGCTAGTATTATTGATAACTAAGTTTTCCAACGATTTAAGTATATCGGAGCCACTAAAATAGTTATAAATGAATAAATACACTTATTGTTATACATCTAATAAATCACATTCTTAAAAGTGACATGTACCTGTTTTTTAAGTAAAAACATTGGATTTTATATTGCGCATTTTGTCACTCATAATACATAAACCTATTGTGTTCAAAGAACAA
Source organism: Dreissena rostriformis (assembly GCA_007657795.1). Classification (NCBI taxonomy): domain Eukaryota; kingdom Metazoa; phylum Mollusca; class Bivalvia; order Myida; family Dreissenidae; genus Dreissena; species Dreissena rostriformis. Next base: position 15,618 of record VMBQ01001978.1, read on the forward strand.
AATAAAACATTAATGTTATACACTTAAGACTAAACATCTAAGACTTACCAATTAAGAAACTCTCTACGTTTAATGAACACAGAAATAACATTTATTAAACAAAATTGTGTATCCACATTTCATAAACAATCTTGCAATTTAACATACAATTTTACATGAACACCTATTGCTACTTACATCACTTAGTACTACACATATATAAACTGTACTATATTACAAATATATTGTTGCATTGTAACAAAACAAAAATTGACAAACAGCTATTTACATTTATATCACTTATTGTTACACATCTCAGCTACAAGAGTGATAGGCTATTGCACTTTGTAAACATGGATCTGGTCCTTGCGCCACATTCCCACAATAATTGAATCCGTGTTGCTGTTGTAGCAGACTGAGTATGGGTACTTAACCCCATCCCTTCGAGTAGCCAGGGTGGCCAGCTTCCTACTGCCCTTACTGTCCACCTGTATAATATTGTGGGATCCCTCTCCACATACCAGCACCTGGCCTGCAGGTGTCACATGTACGATAGTCGGGCGTTGCAATTCAGGGTCCGTGAAGATGGCAAGAACTGATCCATCCCTGGCCAGGGTGAGGAGCTTATTCTGGGAGGGTTTGGAGATATACAACTTGTCACCTGTTGGGCTCACTGCACAACTCCATTCTGCAAAACAGAATACATAATTACAATATCCGTTGGCATAATTATGACTCAAAATGACAAAAACATAATGTATGTGTACAACATATGACTAAAGTTATGTTTGCAACTTTTCCTAAGGACAATAATATTCGAAAACAACCAGTAATGAAACGTGCCTGTACTGTTCTTATTCACCAGTTAAAAAAGCGAGCTGTTAAATTATAATCACATGAAAAGAGTTATGTTTTTAATTTCCTGTGTGTTTGTACTTTACAACAAATTAAGAACAAATAAGTGTAAAGAATATATTGACTCATTTTTAATGATAAAATATATTACACTTGTATGTTTATTTGATAACAACAAAATATAAGGAATAGGTAAGAAACTGTGCTTTTCACAACAATTCAATTCATAAACCTGTTATGTAGTCAATATGCATTATGGTCAATATTAATCAATAATCCCTTTAAAGAATAATACTGAATAAAAGTGTTTAGTTTCTTGTTGTTGTAATAATAACTTCTACAACTGCTTTACGACACTTTTTATACATTTCTTGTTTATAAAGATAATTCAAACATAATTCTTACCTGTGGAAATATCAGCTTTATCCTCGTGCAGTTTGCTGACTAGTTTACCACTAAGTGAATACTTGTACAGTGCAGTAAAAGAGCTGACAAACAGGTCTTCAAGGTGGTTGGAAATACCTATACAGTCATGGTTAAACTGAAGCTTTTCGTCTGTCACCAGCTGGCTGTTGTTGACTTTGATAAACTGGACCTCTGAACCAATAGTTACAACAACCTCACTCGGTGTGATCTGACAAATGCCGAATGGCTGACCAGATAATCTACAACGACTCACCACCTGGTACTGCTGGTTAAGCAGCTTGACTTCCCCATTCGTGTTATCGGCAACCAGGACCTGCCCATTAGGGAGAACACATATGTCCTTGATACTACACATATCTGAATTGTCTATCAAACGTACATAATGCTCAGACTTTCCACCTAACCGTATTACTTGGTCTGAATTTCCCAGAACTGGCAATGTCTGGGTACTGTGTTCAATCCTCCCAAGACCTGACAACTTGGACAGGTACTTAACAATTTCATTATTAGGCTGGAAAGTTATCGAAACGTTTACTGGAACAAAGTTCTTCTTCCGATATTTTTCAATTAGCTGTATTTTGTCCTGGCATTTAATGCTGGCTATAAGAGATAGTTCCTGCTTGCTTTTATCACAAATGTCCCGAATAGCGTCTCCAAGTTGTTTTAATTCACATCGAAGAGTGGCAAAATTGTCGACATCACTTTTAACAGCGGCTTGCATTTTGGTTAGTGTATCTTTCATTTCCCTCAGCGTCTTTTTTTCAAGCATGTTTAAAGCTGCAATTATTTGTTCACGAGTGTCCTGTATTTTGTGTAACTGCTCATCAAATGAACTTTGTACAGAGAGAATGCTAGCCTCCTGGTTGTCTTGAAGCTCCTTCAGTTCTGCCAGAGAAGTTTGGATAGTAACTGATAGTTGTTTGAGGTCTGTGGAGGTATGTTTTACCAAGTCTGATAAAAGCATCACCGTTTTACATTTCCTGTTTTAAACAAACATTTTGTTTTAATAAAAACAAATAATTCATAAATGATGCAAAAGTACCTATTTTTACAGCTTGATCAATTCAAATCTGATAAATATCTAGGTAACAACAATCTTCATTGATTATCTACATGTATTTCGATAATAATTAATTCATCTTTTTGTATTTTGTACCAAAGATTAACTTATAAGGCTCATACCATAAAAAAAAACAGAGGTACAGGTATTGAAACATCATTTCATGATCTTTTAGTTTGACAAGTATTTAAGGCACATTAACACTTTCGATGTACAATTTAACCAAAATTAATGCAAGGTCATGATAACTTACATTAGTTACCTCTTACTAGACTGAGACATGGTATAGTTTCATGTTTGTAGTCTAAAACCAAGGTTTTAAGTGCATAAGACTATAGTATTTACCCACTTAAAAGAAAGTTTATAACTAAAATCTTTTTTATTCATATCACCCGAGATGGCGGTTTCTTAAAATAACATTTGTATTATTCATATTCTTTACTTTATTTTGTGAATTAGTATTCAAGTTCAGTTCAAAGTAGTTAAAAAAACATACACTTTCTGTCCTCAATGTATTTACGACAAATGTGATCCAAATACCTGTGATTCAGGAAAGCACATTTACTGCAGTACAGCTGGCTATGGTCTTTGCAAAACATGGTCAGGTTTTCTTCTTTATGAACATCACATTTAAGAAGAAAATCTTTCACCTTCTTGGCAACTGGCCATTTCTTCATATCTCCCCTTCCATGAGGGGAATGTTTCGTAAACAACTGGCGATGCATGTTAATACATTTTCCGCAGAAAAACTTCACGCAAGATTCGCAGTAAAAATCAGCTGATTCCTCAAGTTTCCTATCTTTGCAGGTCGAACAAACGTAGTCTTGGATCATGTCAGATCCTTTTTCAATGTTGGATTGCAAAAAGTTCGTCATTTTGTTTACCACTTAGGCTTTTGATCTCTAAATCGTTGATTGAACTCAAATAATATGGTATCTATGCTTATAGATTATCAAACAAAACAAAACACAGCAATCTAGTTTTTGTCCAAAGGCTATAAACAAGTTATGTCGAGCTTCACAAAGTCAAATACAAATCAACTTTGAGTTTCTTCCCAGGGTAATATCTCCAGTAAACAACGTACTTGTGTCTCAAGTCATGTTATATAAAACAATACTGGCCAAAGTGGCTTAAAAGTGGTTTAACAAGGGGTTTATGTGTGCATTCACAGAGTAAGTACATGCATATCAATTAAAGGAGTGACTAAATTTTAAGGAGTGTGTTAAAAAAAGCCACCAGGCTAATGTGTATACTTTATTACAGTTAAATTGTAAGTACCCTCTTCAAAAACGGAAGACAATTTATTGCGGCTTAAGTTGGTAACATAAGTTGCAAGATCTTTATTGATGATACAAAAGTATAATTTAACATAAAACTCATCTAAAATATGTATGAATATACAGTTTATATTCAGTTTAAATCGTATCGTATTTACCTACGCAAATTCATGTGGATAGAAAATTAACAAATTTAAAGTAGAACTATCACTGTCGTGTCAAAAATAAACCCAACATGCCATTTTGACACAGGCAATCGTGGTGCATCGACTATCTCCGGTATCCTCCGTTAGATAGGCAATCGTGATACATCGACTATCCCCGGAATCCTCCGATTTAAGCAATAGAGTGTGACGGAAGGCCCTGCAGTTCGGCTTGACGAACAGGATTTCTAACAATGCAAGCTTCATACATATGAAGTGTTATCTTGGTACCTCATATTGTACTCAAGATATGCCATGGACACAATTTCAGCATTGACATAAACAAGAGGGTCAAAGGCCTTAAAGCACTCCGCTCAGACTCAACGGAACCAAACTGTTCTAAGCAAGTAGCATTAACTAGGTTTCAGGATTAAATTGTGCCCGTCACCTGACAGCCAGGATTTTTTTTAAACAAACCACAATCATATTAAACTCAGTCCAGATATCATAACACAGGTGTTTGAATGTGAGTTCTAGTGTTCAAATTACTTAAGATAAGGGATAAGTTTAACTTAATCAAATTTCTCAGTACAAAATGGGGCAAATGTTTTGCTAAATTGTAGGTCAGATTTATGAAACTGACACTCCAGGATTCAAAATACATTTGTGAAGTTTCTATTGAATACCTGTAGTAGAAACAGTTATCTGGAGATGTTGTGTCTTACCTTAGCATTACGTTGAAGCCAACACTGACACATGCGCCAACATTAGGCTGAACAGAGTTTTTTATCAAATCAGGGGCATAAATTAGGCCCCATTCCTAATAAAAACAAGTATATTTTTTCCCAAGGACAGCCTCTTAAATACCATATTGAAGGTTTCCAAAAAATAAATATCAACATTTAGTTAATTTCTCTATGCAACTCTATCAGTTGAACGTTAGTAAGCATAACAATGAAAACACTTTTATTCTCTATTTTATAGTTTTTTTCTAGCAAAGAAAACAACAACACCAATATCTAATTTTTATTAAAAACAATGTGATTTTTCACTGAAGGGTCCCGGCCCCATTCCCAAAATGGTGAAAAAGCCACTGGTGAGTGGTATAGCTTATACTATTTGGTGCAAAGTCTATCTAACAAGAGCTTTGTGCTAAGAAATACTTAAAATACCAACTCACCACTTTGTCACAGGAGTAGATGCCATACCTTAATTCAAAGGCATATAACTCTGGAACATTCGGATCCCTTCCTTTAAAAATGTGTCTTTCACATTACACTTCATGGTGATGAATATTTAAATTTAAATGTGATCACTTGAGAAATGTGGAAGTAATTTGCTCCACANATGATTCCAAAATGAGCGATTATTATGACTCGATGATATTCCGATGATTCCAACATGAGCGATTATCATGACCCAATGATATTGCGATGATTCCAACATGAGCGAGTATCATGACTCAATGATATTTCAATGATTCAAACATGAGCGAGTATCATGACCCAATGACATTTCAATGATTCAAACATGAGCGAGTATCATGAACCAGTGATATTTCGATGATTCAAACATGAGGCACTCGATGTGCATTTTTGTCTGTTCTATAGTGGTTCTTACTCTATGTCTACTACAACAGTCTTTTTACGTTTATTATCTATAAATAATCATAACTTTTACTTCTTGATAACTAAATTAACAAATATATAAAAAAAAACATTATGATAAGTGTCCTTATATTGGTGAAGCGTCGTTAATGAGAAGCGACAAGTACTGATTCTACGCCCAGGAAACGGACTCGAGAGATTTTCAAATAAGTAGTAAGTACTTTAAATGCAATCGAGCTAAAATGCATATGTTTAAACTAAATAACGAATTAGAAGCAATTCAGTTTAGTCTAGTGTTGTTTTAATAAGACTTTCAGTCGATGANTTTTGTCTGTTCTATAGTGGTTCCTACTGTCTGTCTACTACTACAGTCTTATTATCTATAAATAATCATAAAATTTTACTTATTGACTAACTAACTAAATTAACAAATAGATACAAATATTATGATAAGTGTCCTTATATTGGTGAAAGTGTCGCTAATGAGAAGCGACAAGTACTGATTATACGCCCAGGAAACGGACTCGAGAGCGTTTCAAATAAGTAGTAAGTACTTTTAATGCAATCGAGCTAAAATGCATATGTTTAAACTAAATAAACTAATGAGAAGCAATTCAGTTTAGTCTAGTGTTGTTTTAATAAGACTTTCAGTCGATGAATTGCTGTCAAATCTTGTACAGTAAGTAATCAGATTATAATCTAGTATGAACACGAGACCACTTCGTGACCAGACTGTGTAAAGCTGGATCCTAATTGAAGATGAGACATGGTAATAACGCATTCAATTTGGATCATTCCAATTAATAAACCAGTGGTCGCTGTCTTAATAATTGTGACACTGGCGTCATGAAATTTAGTTTAAAACCTATTTATTTTAAGCTCGATTGCATCGAAAGTCTCCGGCTTATTGAAACGAGTCCGTTTCCTGAGCCTAGAATCAGTACTTGGTGTCTTTGGGGGGTCTAAATAACGCTCCCACAATGGGGATCGAACCTGTGACCTCCCGGTCGCTAGGCGGACACCATATCCATGACGTCATGATAAAGCATCATGAAATTTGCTATATTTTAAAGTGAATTAAACTCTATTAAATACAATAACTTTATAATATTGCTCTTGATGAGAAAATAACGTTATGAAGTTAACAGATGTATTGCACACTTTAAGATGTATCAATAGATTGCTGGTGTGTACACAAAAACGCTTCACTACATAATAAAATGAAAATAAGTTTGGGAGGGGTCAATATTCTAAGTTGACACAAATAATTGATAAAAATTGTTAACTAATTGATGCGCTTGATGCCTTGTGTATGATCGCTGTGATTGTTTGATCTGTTTATGGTAAAAAGTCATCAGTATTTTTTACTAAACTAAATAGAGTTTAATTGCGATTGTAACAAAACTTAGCCGCAAAGCTAGCGACGTCAAAGGATACATTGTCATGAAATATCTGCTATAATTATCCTCTATGATCAAAATATCCTTAAGACTTAAAGATCATCGGAAGAGAGATAATTTATTGATGAACAGGTTAAAGATTATTGTGCTGTTTACGTCCCCTTGCCTGCTACTATTCCAATTAAAGGTTTGTGCAGTGATTGTTTTTAAACATTTTAGGAATGTGGCCGGGTCCCTTTGGATTAGGAAAAATCACATCATTTTGACTAAAATTTAGAAAATAGCCTTTCTGTTTTGTTTTTTTGCTAAAAAATACTTATAAATTGAGAATAAAAGAGATTCAAATAATTGATTCCCATGGTTTGTCATCCGCTATGCTATTACCATATTTTTATACTTTATTATTGGATGCAGTGTCTTTATACAAACTATCACCTGCTGTTAATGTTAATTGTGATATTTTATTTCAGATAATTGCAAAAAGTTTTGCTTGTGTGTATCTTTTCATTTGTATTTTTTCATTTTTACCACTGTTCTTTTATCCCTTTGATTTATGTAATAGCCACATGTATCATAATGGTATCTGTGAAACTCAAATGGCTCTCAATGTAGGACAAATGACTCTAAGTAGCATATTACTGGCCCTCGCTGCAAGATAACTTTCTCTACATGCTAGACAACATACTAACTTGCAGTGTTACAATGGGATCTATCTTATAAAACATCATTGCAGGAAAGAAACACATAATTGTTAGAAGACAAATATGTTCTGCTTACATTTACAGAAAAAAAAATCATTTCACCACATGGCCACATAATAGTTGATTTATCTATACATACAACTTGTGCATTATTTATGTCACATTAACATACCAATAACACTAACAATCTTAATAAAACATATGGAAACAACTGGCAATGTGTTCAACTGTATATAAATCAAGATGTAACTTATTTGAACTAAAGCTAGTAAAAGTTTCAAACAATTTAGTTAAATTGATTACATTACAAAGCTATCACAAAGCGTTTTCCCATAAATTAGGCAGCATATATAATCATATTAATAATTCCTTAATTAATATTTACGTTTCTTAGTAAATTTGTCAAGTAAAGAACTGGCATGCACCACTTCAATATTGTAGTGATTTAAGGTCACTTCCAACAGCCTTGCTGTTTAGCTAGCTTTTCAGCGACGTGGTTAGAGTGTCTGATACCACTCTGGAGGTAGTGGGTTCAATTTTAATCCCCCATTGGAGCTCCGTATTTTTACAATAACGATGAGGCAAACACGAACTGTGATTCAGAACTTGGGTGTGAGCTGTCTAATGGTTTCAGAGAGTCGCCTTTGTGGCGGTCAACGCTTGTAGCGAATTATTATAAGACACGCTGTAGCGGGCATGGCGTGGGACTTAAAACATCAAGAGGGGGAGTAGTGTAGTGATTTAAGGTCACTTCCAACAGCCTTGCTCAAGTTGCTGTTTAGCTAGCTTTTCAGCGAAGTGGTTAGAGTATCTAACTACCACTGTGGAGGTCGTGGGTTCAATCTCCCATTGGAGCTCCGTAGTTTTACAATAATATGTTTAAATCGGTGAAGAAGTTAGTTCAGCCAGTTCAGGATTGAACGTTTTAAACACACAACTGTCGCCAAAACATATGATAATTGTAAATTTATGCTTTATGTATACTAATGACTTAAATAAGTTAACGTGTGTCTTTAAAGATCATTATATTTGTTCTGAATGCAGTATATTTTTATTATGACATTACTTACATTGCCATCTTTCATAGAAAACGTTTACACTGAAATGTTTTGTTGACTTTTTGCTCGGGACATCGGGGATGTTCGGGTAATTCCGTAACACTCTCCTGTAAAGACCAATCGGTACCCCTCGCAGCAATCGGGAACCCTCGGACAATTCCGCCATAACGGCGATCGTCTGGTGTAGCCCACTGTCCGAAGCGTTCAGATTGCCCCTCGCAGATTATAATTACTTATCCGATGTTTGACGGAAAGGGCCGAGAATGTGCGATTGCTGTAAAGAGTTGTCGGTCGTTATAACTAGGAATATTTTGGTGCATTTTGGGGACTTACGGTGGCAAAGCTTTTCATTAGATAACCAGTTGATTTTCATTAAAATTTGACAAACTTTCATGATAAATCACAAACATTTCATGGAAATATTTTAAACTTTTGCGAAGACACTTCACGTCACTTAAGTAACCATAAGTGGAAATTTCGCTTTAATGCCTTGATCTGCAATCGACAATTAGATAATATAAACATTCGAAAAGTTTTCGCAAAGTTACAACTTTATGAAAACAATCATGTGAGCGTTTAGATAGCTATAAATAAAATGGTGATACACGCAAACACTGGGAAGTTGAGGAAATTTTTATTGATCTTATGTTTAGCTTATCCGTGTATTCAAACGATGGCTGCAACATTTCCCGAATGTCTCTCCAGGGAATTAGGGACCAAGCGGACCATGGGCAGAAAATACGGCCCATATTTGCGGGAATAAAACTCGGGTACAGTCTAAAATGACCGGGTACGTTTTAGTATATTTAGGGTACCCAGGGTACATTTAAGACTACTTAAGAGTACCCGAGGTACATTTAAGTTGCACCCGAGCCGACAATGACCAATCGAGCGGGAATGACCGTATGGCAGACACACCGTGGCCGCAATTCCGCATCATCACCCTCTCCAACAAAGGCAACTTACAGCTGTGCAAGAACTGTAGAACTAACAGCCACTCGAGCGAAGTCAAAGATTTTGCTGAACGTATTGAAGTCGCAAGCGGAAAAGATCATCGTTGAAAGGCAGGCAGGCTTCAGACATTGGCGCAGTACAACAGAACATGTCTTTAACCTAAGGATGCAGTGCGAGAGGTACCTACAACACCAACAGGACGCCTTCCACATCTCCGTTGATTTTAAGAGGGCATTTGACAGGGTATGGCATGCAGCATTGTGGACAACAATGAGGCTGTGCAATATCAACGCCAACCTGTCATCGAGTCATCGAACACCTTTATGAAAAGGCACCAGTGCTGTCTACTTAAACAGAGGCCTATGGGACTTGTTCAAAACCATGTTCGGAGTGAGAAAAGGCTGTTTGCTCTCCCCCATACTCTTCAACATATTCCCGGAGAATCAAGACTGACAGAAAATCAGGAGGGGAGAGTCAGCATTAACACCAAACCCATCACAAACTTACGTTTTGCCGATGACATATATGGCTTAGCTGGAAGCGAAAAGGAGTGAAATAACCTGGTGAAGCGATTGGAAAAAATCCTACACGGCCTTCGGAATGTAGATCAGTACAGAGAGAACCAAACTGATGACCAACAACACCAAAGTCAACAGCCTGAAATACTCGCCAGGGTCGCACAACAAAAAAAAACACAACGTAAAACCATCTGAAAGGATAGAAACATACCCATCAGCTCAAAGATCAGACTGATGCGCGGCTTAGTCATGTTCATATTTTTTAGTACGCCTACGAGTCCTGGTCACTTACAGTGGACTTGGAGAGAAGCATACAATCCATGGAAATGAGATGCTTCCGAAGACCCATCGGCATCTCCTACAAAGACCGCATACCCAAACTGGAAGTCTGAAACAGAGTCAGGAATGCCATCGAGTCCCACGAAGATATACTGACCGCAGTGACAGAAACTTAATGTATGGGCATGTCTCACGATCATCAGGGCTTGTCAAGACAGTGCTACAAGGCACGGCAAAGGGAGGAAGGAAAGAGGCAGACTAAGGAAACGATGGGAAGATAACATCTCAGAATGGACAGGTTTGAGGCTTAGCGAAGCCTTGTGACTGTCCGAAAGACGAGAGGAATGGAGAGAGCTGGTTGCCAAGTCACCTGAGGTGCCCCAATGGTCGTCCAGACTACGGGTTAGGTGAAGGTGGGTGATGCAAAATTGTGTATGCCAGAAATCAATCGAGTATAAGTAGTGTCATTTAATTTACTGGCAGGTATACACATACACAAATGAATAATATATACTATATAAGTTGCATACCATTTTATTATCTAGATGTGGTTTGTTTCTTCGCCATTATATTGATAAACTAATAACCCACCTCTACAAAATAGAGGGGGTGAGGTATACTTGTATCGCCGTATGTGCGTGTATGTTTCCTTCCGTCTGTGTTACTGCCTGTATATATATATCCGTCTGTCTGTAATTCTCTCTGCATGCCGATGTCAGTCAGTCAGTCAGTCAGTCAGTCAGTCAGTCAGTCAGTCAGTCAGTCAGTCAGTCAGTCANTCTGTCATAAAAAAGGACGTACACCTAATAAATGTGCATTCAAGAATCGATTAACGCTCTTCTTTACGCAACCATTCGTGAAAATATTTTTTTCTGTAGCCACTCGTGGGAACAATTTCGAGCATACACTGATATCTAAAATACCCTCTTTATATTTGTTACAAAAGATATAATTGTGTAAAAATATTTTGTTTTAATGAAAATTCATTACAGCTTTAACTGCATTTATTAATGCAATACCAATTTGTGTAACGCTTGTGAACATTAAGTTGTATAAACTAAACATGAATACTTTATCAGAAACTATGTAATTAATTGAACACATTAAAACCCACAAATAGTTTCTAATAAACTTAATGATTAGTACATTATTTAGTAAAATGTGTCTACTTTCTTTACGTGAAAATGTCACGTTGTGAAAATATTAACATTTAGGACCCTTGTATGATATTTGATAGTGGTATTTCGTTATTGATATGTAATGTGTCTTTATAAAATAATATTACTGCCGATTTTAGGATGAAACTGTTATTGCTTATTGTCATAATCTGATCTTTCTCTCTTGAGAATCTGTCAATCTGAATGCTACTCATGTGTTGCAACAGGAACTTATTTTGAATTGATGATGGTTGACATAGCTTTTTCAACAAGTACAATTCTTAGCATATTTCAAGAGTGACCGGTTTCATAGTGTGGAATCTTATGCTAGATTTTGGTGTTTTAATCTTCATAAAGCATGATATTTTATCAAATAAATCCCACTTGCATAAAGACTCCAAACATTACTATTAAACTATTTCGAAATTCATTGATTTGAAATAAAGTTATAATTATCAACATGTCGTGTTCAGCAATCCCGAATGAAAAGATACCGTGAGCAAACCATTATGTTGTGTTTGTTCGTGCAAAGGTACGAAGCGAGTAGCAAGCTATCCACGTATTCACATAGCTGGTGATGTAATTGATTAACTGTGCCAATCAAGTACCGTCTCCTTTAATCGATTAAGCGCAAACCAAGCGAGCTGCGCATGGTAGGAACTACCGCGCGTTTCGTTGTTTATCGGCTTACATTTATGGCACGTCGGTCGTAAGATTTAATGGTATTAAAGGGACTTGTTTACGTTTTGGTAAATTTACAAAATAATTTAAAAAAACAGTTTCAGATCTGCACATGTTCGTTGGAGTTATGATATTTGCTAGGAAACAGTAATACTGAACATTTACCATCCTCTTAAATATCCATTATATGCATCAATTGACGATTTCTAAAACCTGAAAATTATATAGAGAATAATAGGTTAGTGTTGATCAGGTTTATCATGCGAGGCTTAGAAAACACAAAGCACGAGCTTTGGCGAGTGCTTTTTCGTTTTCGTGCCGAGCATGATAAATCTGATCTATAATCAACACTATTATTCTATTTATCCCACTTTTTATTCAGTAAACCTTTTTATTTAAACAAAATAAGTTTAACTGGATAATTTCGCTGGATTCATGACGTCATTTTTTTTTTATACTGGATCAATTTAATTCCGATGTTTACATTTATCAATTTAAAGCATTAAATGACAAACTTCAAAACATGCCAAAATCTGTGAACGAGTCCTTTTAAGTGATGTCGCGATACCACCACAGATTTTGAAGGAATGTTGGCCGCAACACGCTTTAGAGGCCGGTGGAAAAAAATGTTCCTAAAAGTGCATATATTTAAATAAAAACTATGACAATGTGTTTTACAACCATGCCCCTATGGTCAAAACTGACCATGCCTAAGGATAATGTTTTTCCATCAACTTGCTACATGTTTTACAAGCGGCGTCGAGGGTAGGTCTGAGATATCACGTTACATATCATCTCGGACGTTTTGTTTTTTATATAGGACATGCCGTATAAATAATAAATTCACTGCCAATTTTTACAGACATTTCAAGGTTTCTGCCTAATTTTATAAACACATCGACGGTGTCCATAAGTTATAAAAGCATATGTAAGTGACATAAGTTAGATGAACCATAATGCATTATAAGAAATGTATTTACAGTGGAAATGTTCACTAAATTACATAGCTTTTAAACGGCAGACAAACACATGATCCGGTTTAGCATTATCTAGTTTTTAATGTTATTAATAATGTATACTCACCCCTTTTTTTAGTCTCAAATTCATAATTGTGTCGCGTTCTGAGAAAACTGGGCATAATGCATGTACGTAAAGTGTCGTCCCAGATTAGCCTGTGCAGTCCGCAAAGGCTAATTAGGGACGACACTTTCCGCCTAAATTGGTTTTTGCTAAGAAGAGACTTCATTTAAACGAAAAATTGCATCAAAGCGGAAAGTGTCGCCATCGTATTATCGCACTGTCGCCATCGTATTGTCGCACTGTCGCATTGTCGTCATCGTACTATCGCGTTCTAGCATTCTCGTCATCGTATTCTCGCACTCTCGACATTGTATTCTCGCACTATCGTCATCGTATTCTCGCATTGTCGCCATCGTACTCTCTCGTTCTCGCATTCTCGCCCTCTGGATTTTAATGTGTACGGTATTCCGTAGATTTGACTGATTATGTTTCACTCACAATGCCAGAACCAGCTCGATGCATGACGAGAGTAGCGAACAAATAGTCCGTTGAGATATATGCAATGTTTTTGAAGATGAATACCACTTTGTTATGGATTGTACATTATATACTGATGTAAAAAAAGATTATTTAAAACCACGGTATTACGTAGGACCAAATATATTAACGTTTATAGACTTATGGACCTCTCAAAATAGAAATATTGTTAAACACTTAGCCATGTTTATTAATAAAGCATGGCAAATTAGAAATACTTATAATACATATTGCGATTAGGGTAGGATTTTTGGTACATATCAAATTATTTATGAACCGCTTTTCGCTGTATATTGCATTCTCTAAAATACTCAATATTTCTTTTTGATAATGTACCGATTCATTTTTGATGTTTATAATTCGAATGACCTGTTACTTTGTTTAGTGTATATTTTATTGACAGTTAATGTATACTCATGGGCTTATTGTCTACAGTATTATCAAATAAACTGTAAACTGTAAATATAACGACGGGATATTGTTCTTTTGTTAACCCATTTATGCCTAGCGTCTAGAAAAAAAGGCCTTGGCAAACAGCGTAGACCCAGATGAGACCCCGCATGATGCGGCGTCTCATCAGGGTCTGCGCTGTTTGCTTAAAGAATTTTTTCTGTAAGAAATATTCTAAATATAGAAATAAATATACTAGACATCCCTAATTTTGGAAATAAATTGATCCAATTTAGAAGGATGGGATAGTCCACTAGGCATAATGGGTTAATACGTTTTTTCACCACCACTTCCGCTCCAGGTGCGCTGTGTGCGGAGGCGAACCAGAAGTGTACGGGAAATCCCCGGATGTACAACGGCACGCTATGCGCCTCCACCACGCGGTACTCTGACGGCAACAAGGGCGCGTGCGGTTGCGGGCCCTCGGAAAACAACGACCAGGTAGTGCAAATTGTCGAAACCCTTTGTATATTTATGACAATGACGATGACGATAATGATGATGATGATTATGATGATGACGACGACGACGACGATGACGATGCCGATGACGATTACGATGATGATGATGATGATGATTATGATGATGATGATGATGATGATGATGATGATGATAAACACATCTTATAAGCATTACGTATTTTAGCGGAAGTGTAAATCCGACGATGGCTATGTTTTTGAGGCAGCATCGATATTGATTGATTTCTTCGCATAATTATACGAAATATTTCGATTTGTATGTGTTATTTCTTTATACGAAAGTAACTGCTACAGACAGTGCCGAAATTTAGCGTCAATCTTATACGTGCATACGTGGTAATACTGAAATACTTCAAAGTCAAATAAAAACCCATACTATCCATGATTGTTTAAGAATCGATTTGCCAATTTGGTATCTCAAAACACTAGACAAAACCTTGTTTTCAGTTTCCATGGAACTTCAATGGGTTTGTGGCTGCAGCCAATCAGGCCCTGTTCGACGCCGGGGGCGCTACCTGGTGCAGTGAATCGTGCGGAAAATGCATCAAACTCACCACCACAGGTGGGTGGCGTTTGGCAAATTTGCACATATNCATATTATTAAGTTTTAGCCTATTAAGCATGTACCAGTATTTTCCGCCTATTAAGCGAATTTAGCAAGTTTAGTACATGTTTATTATAAAATACATATTTAGCATATCAAGCATATTAAGCAGCCTTTGAACAAGTGTATTAAATAGGTTGAAACAAACATCCTATTAAGGCTATTTAGAAACCTATATTCAGCCTATGCAGTCTATTTAGCTAATTAGCAATCTAATTAAATAGGTTGAACCATTCATCATATTATTAAGTTTTAGCCTATTCAGCAAGAACCAGTATTTTCCGCCTATTAAGCGAATTTAGCAAGTTTAGTACATGTTTATTATAAAATACATATTAAGCATATCAAGCTTATTAACCAGCTTTTGAACAAGTGTATTTAATAGGTTGAAACAAACATCCTATTAAGGCTATTTAGAAACCTATATTCAGCCTATGCAGTCTTTTTAGCTAATTAGCAATCTTATTAAATAGGTTGAACCATTCATCGTATTATTAAGTTTTTGCCTATTCAGCAAGTACCAGTATTTTCCGCCTTTTAGGCGAATTTAGCAAGTTTAGTACATGTTTATTATAAAATATATATTTAGCATATCAAGCTTATGAAGCAGCCTTTGAACAAGTGTATTTAATAGGTTGAAACAAACATCCTGATAAGGCTATTTAGAAACCTATATTCAGCCTATGCAGTCTATCTAGCTAATTAGCAATCTTATTAAATAGGTTAAACCATTCATCATATTATTTAGTTTTAGCCTATTAAGCAAGTCATTTGCATTATTTGCACAACGAGTTTGTTAAGTGCCCTTTCGAACAAACAAGAGTTATCCCAAGGAAGTGACCTAACGCACGCTGATCTACCGTCGGCTGCCTGTCGGGTTGACCTAGTTTCGGCCCAGGGTTTTAGTTAGGGTTGGAGTCAGGAGGGCGAACATCAAGCCTATTTAGCGTATTATACGCAATATCTAAGGCAAGTGGATATGCAACTTAAAGGGCACCTTTCGGAAAAACAAGCGGAAGCGACCTAGTGCACGCTGATCTCCCGGCGGCTGCCTGTCGTGATGACCTACTTTCGGCTCGGGGTTTGAATTAGGGTCGGCGTCAGAGGGACGTTCATGCAGCCTATTTAGCGTATTATGCGCTTTATCCAAGGCGAGTGTGGACGACGAGTGGGTATGCACCTTTAAGAGCCCCATTCGAACAAACAATAGTTATCCACCGGTAGCGACCTATTGTAAATTCTCATGCATGTGTTTCAAAAAAGGAATAGCATTTTGTAACATATTTTGAAGGTCAAACATCACGTCACATTGCATGTCAATTAGTCTCAAATAAAACATTATTGTTTATTGATTTTATATCGACCACTTGACAAATGGTCTCTTATACATATATTTCTGTGTTAATAAATGTGAATAGAAAAAAGATAACGTACCCAAACGAAGAAATGCCACACCCGTTGCTTCTTGCGTACGAAGGGATACCACTTTCGAAGTTGGTAAAAAAGGGGGACACCTTCAAAGAGATAATACATATTGTTATCGCAGCGCGATACAAACATTCATTCAGTCTGCTTACTTTAATACAAATTAACATAGCTAGAAGAATATATAGTTTTTTTTACACCAATTTGTTTAAATTGCAATATTTAATAAAGGTAGTTTAGTATTTGTCACTAGAACACATTCTAACAAATATGATAACGAATTTCTATTTGAGACAGATACAACACATGCGATATAATCCATACAAACGCATTGAACTAAACACATCTAGTAATCGCAAACAAACCAATAATAAAACCGGGGCCCGTATTTACTTATTAATTTTTAGACTAACGTTTTTGAACAAAATGAATATTTTTTAAATAGGATTATCCAATAATTGCTTAGTATGCATATATTAAAACGCTGGACGTATTTTCTTTGTTGTAGGTTTATTCTTTTTTCTTAAGTCAAAAAATGGGTTAAAAACGAACCCTGCTATCCATCCAAAAACGGTCAAGACTGAAACGCTGTATACGAGTGTTCAAACATTAAAGGTGTTTTGCGATGGCAACGCAAAGACGGGTCATTACCAGTGTTCAACTAAGTTTTCTTCACACAGAAAAAAAACAACCATGGCACATACCGTGGAGCAAAAGTAGTTGGCAAGCGCTTGGAACTCCGGCGACGACGGAACACTCAGGGCGGGGGTCATCATGAAGTTTACGAGAGGGACGTCAAACGTCAGAGCCGTAGCTGAAACATTAAGCAGCGAATGTGTTCTAAAGTAGGATCATTTTTAATTAACTGATTTAGGAAGTTTCTCTAATCGACTTAAATAAACTGAACTGATTAACACAAAGCTCTTCGCAGCTTTTATCGCCTCTGTAGGTCAACTCTAACCACTAACAAACCAAGTAAAATCCCCAAAGATTTGGAAGAATTTTGGCGCTTTTATTTAATTTTATTTTTCTTATTTCATTAACCATTCCGATCGCTTGGCTGATGTTGTCTGAACAAATAAACTTCTCAGAACGAAGGCATGGCCGAAAGCACGTGTTTTTAAATAAAACAGTGCATTTCAGTACATCAGTTTCTAACTTTTCATATGTTCAACCTACATAGAAACCTCAATGCCTATCTTTGCAATTTTATTGTAATTTTTTTTTAGAAAAAAAGTACTGATTATAAATTACGATGCATGTTTAAAATATTTTTCCTCGTGATTAGCTATAAAATGGGTATGAACAACCTATATTATTTCCTGTTAGAAATAAACTTCTAATTAAATATGTTTTCCGTATGGTGGACCACTTTTTAAATACATATATTATTATATAAATTTAAAACAGGTATTAGCAGTAAGAATGACAATATGTTTATATTTAAAGGGACCTTTTCACTCTTTGGCAAATTGACAAAATTGAACAAAATTAATTCAGAGTTGCAAATTGTGTTTGTAGTTATTATATTTGCAAGGAAACAGTAATACTGAACATTTAGCATGCTCTAAAATATCCATTATATGCATCTTTTGACGATTTATGTACCTAAAATTATAAAGCGTTACAAACGCAAAACGATTGAATAATTTGGAGAGTTCTGGTGTTATCCTTTTATTTTGTGACGTTACGAGGATTACGTATATAAATTATACTAGAACTCCGCGAATTGGATGTGTCGCCTGATGGTAATGGGTTTACCAAGAAATTGGCCAAGTCCAAAATAAGGTCAATGTCAATGTCAAAATGAGGTTGGGTGATGCTGGTGTGTGCATGGTGATGGAAAACAACATCCATGCAAGTGTAAAAGCTCTGTCGCAAGCGGTATTGATGTCAGACGAAACGGTCAAAATGGGTTAACCAAGATTTTTACGGACGGACAAACGGACGGACAGGGCAAACGCCATATCTCTCCCGCATCGTAGATTTCAGGGGCATAAGAAAAATCTATCAAAATAATGTAATGTTTAAAGTAAAGCTCAAGACATAGTAGTTATGAACCTTTGTTTGGGTCGCTGTCGCAGATTTCGAAATCTAAACGCGGACCCTAAGTTCAAGGTCAAGGCCACAGGGATCAAAACGTTTATGCGCATGGAAAGGTCTTGTCCAGATACACATGCGTACCAAATATGAAAGCAATCTCGGAAGGGACACAGACGTTATGAGCTTTTTTTAATCGCGGTCGCATATTTCGAAACCTGAACGCTGACCTCAAGTTCAAGGTAAAGGTCACAGGGGTCAAAAAATGTATTCGCATGGAAAGGTGTTGTCCAGATACACATGCATACCAAATATGAAAGCAATATCTGAAGGGACACAGTAGTTATGAGCCTTTTTCGAATCGCGGTCGCAGATTTTGAAACCTGAACGCTGACATCAAGTTCAAGCTCACAGGGGTTAAAGATTGTATGCGCATGGAAAGGTGTTGTCCGAATACACATGCATACCAAATATGAAAGCAATATATGAAGGGACACAGAAGTAATGAGCCTTTTTCGAAAAGTGTGACGCCGCCGACACCGCCGACGAAGTAACACCTATATTTCCCCTGACCATAGTCAGGCGACACAATAATACACCACTGAGTGTATGAGCACGGATGGCCGAAAGGTTTAAGTGCTAGACATATACTCCAAAGGTCAGTGGTTCGAGCCCAGTTGAGGATTACATTTTTTCTTTATTTAATTTTATTCTTGTTTTTTTTTTTAACTGGAGCTATTTAGTTCCAATGTTTACATTTATCAAATTTAAATCATTTAATGACAAACTTCAATACATGCTAAAATCTGTAAAAACGTCCTTTTAAAACAAAAATTACTTACTAAAGGCAGGGACCGATGGCGTCGTGACAGCATTATCGAGGAACTGGCTATATTCACCTTGATATGGTCCGTTGCCCCGATTGTTGTTACAATATCCTGGCCAATGTAACGATACACCGTGTTACGCCCGGAAATCGGAAACCCTCGAAAGCTATTCACAATGCTCAGAAGCTCGGGGTCCAAAATCGGCGGCTTTTTGTCGAAAGCAGGGAGACCGTAGAGAGAAATGTTTGAGTGTTGGTGCAAAAGGAATGACAACAATTGGGTATACGTGTTATTAAGCTACACATCCGAAAGAGACACATTCTTTGTTATTCGCCGATTAACACTGATAATGAATATTTGTGTTATGCTTGCATGCTCTGAAACACATGTGTGAAATTGAAAAAGAACTTTATGTTGCTGTTCTGGGCTTTGGTTTGGGTATCTTTGTGCGTTGTCTACGAGTAGTGTGCTAACGCTTTTAGTGAGTTCTTTATCTTCATGAAACTCAATAAGCGAATACTATAATGTTTTTATTTAGTTTGGACTTAAATACTAAAGAACATAAATTTAACAAAATTTACTAAGTATATTTTTAACCATTGTTTAATTATAAGTTATTAGTTTCAAATTTCTTATTATGGCGTTGGTCGACAATACAATACATCGTTTGTCATGTCATAGTTGCATAACAGTTTTAATATCAATACAATCTTATAATGTGATTGTCTGTTATTACAGCAATGTTAATTAGAAGCATATTTCTAATGGAGAATTACCAAATTTCAGCATTATATGTCTAGTAGATCTAACTATACGGATTCAAGCGGATATAATACCGCACAAACACATACAATTAGCCCCGAATGAATTGGTTTCTAATTTAATAGGGTATGACAGATTTAGTTAAAACAGTAAAATTGAAACTTGCAGTTCCTTTGTATGACTTTAGTATAGCTTGGATATTGATATTAAAACTTCAAGTGAATACCCAAACCCAAAACTTTAAAATATAATTCGATGAGTTCGTATAATTGTGTAAACGTTAAAAACAAAAACTAATATTCTTATCAAACTTGAACTTTTCTGAATGTATTATGTTTATGGTTCGGTTTTACAATTAAGCACATTACTGTTCGGAATTTTAGTTCTAGTGATTATAATTGACCACGGGCGATAGTATTGTAAAAACGTAATTAGTATTCATCATCATAATCATGTTTGCTTTACTGAAGGAACATTCGAGAAATGTAGAAAAACCGGATATCTTGTCCAAAAAGTAATGCATGTTTATTTCAGAAAGACTGATATTTAATCTACCAGAAGATCCTAAGCTGTCATGCATGTTTGATTACAGTCAGAAAATACCTTCAACGCGTTTATGTATAAATTTGTATCTGTCTTTCTTCGCTCGATTTAAAAATGTTGATAAACGTTTCATAAGTACCAATTTAGTATTAATAATGTCATGCCTCTCTCTAACCAAATTAACATTTGAGATTGGAAGTCTTGTAAGAAATCCCATTTTTTAATTTTGAAGATGATGGTATTGATGATTCTGGCCATGATAACATGGCAGTGATGGGGTAATACTATAATGATGATGACTTTGGTGGTTGCGGTAGAATGCGTTAGCGTTTATGTGAGATGATGAAGGGAGTGGTGTCAAAATTATGGTGTTTTGTGGTGTGGATGATGATGATAGTTATAATGATGATGTCTGGGGTGTTCTGATTATAATGGTTAGTGTGATATTCTTATGATGATGGGTCATCTCCCGATCTCTACACATTTACAGTAGCTATATTAAGTCTTGTTAGAAATCATGAACAATTGGACTAGTTTGAAATCATGCTTAATATTGCTTCTTAGAAATCATGTAAAATTGTGTTTGTTTGAAATCATGTTTAATATTGCTTCTAAGAAATCTTGAAAAAATGTGCTCGTTTAAAATCATGTTAAATAATGCTACACACAAGACGAAGCTGGAACACTCCAGCTCTTTGCGTGCGTTATTGTATTCGACACACTTAGAACAGTTTAAATGCAATTTAAAGATGTTCATGGATTCACATACCTTGTGAACTGTATGCATGTATTATAACCAATCTAAATATGTAATTCGTGAATGAAGTTGTGTCCTTTGCATACAATTTAATAGTCTAATAATGAATTAGCAATGTGTGTGGTCATACTGTTGCGTAGAACGTTCGACGGCTATTTCATTTACAGCTGATATAAGATAGGACGGTGTCATTCAATAATTTTGGTAAAAATCAATGCAAGTGACCACACCGTGAAACTATATTTCAGAACAGAAAAGGTTGTGTGTGTCAATTTGAACCAATGGTGGTTGAATAATTAATCATGAGAATTATTAAATGCTGAAAACGTGACAGTATAAATGCAATATCTAAGTCATATATTCGTACAATGCCTTTGTTTCCATTACTTGTAAAACATATGAAAACAATAATATATACATGTATATGTATACATTTCGATGCGTGGTTTCATTTACATGTGTACAGATGGCGGAAGGTGGTTACTGGTGTGATAAGACAGATCATGAAAGTGCTCCTCGTTACAATCAGAACGCTCAAGTAAGTTATTACATGTGTGAATGTGTAGAAAAAGTAGTAAAAGATTGTAAGCATGCGGAGAAAGTACCGATCACAAGTGCCCATTGCACAGTTAGCTCACACGTTTTACTGTCTTCAGACTTATTCAGCAGGGGAGAGAACTGACCACATTGGCAATTATAATCCCAAAACAAACTTGTTATCAGTGGACTTCTCTACTTTAATGAGGTTTAATCAAACGCATGATATTAATTGTTATTAATAATTCCTGCATTGTATGATTACGTGTAAATAAGACACACAATGTCAACAACTTTTCATTAATCAATAACATGAGGATGAACATATACAACATTATGTTTCATCCCGCATGTAAGCTACATGCCGATATTGATTGCTCTAAGACTTGAATGTCCACATCAACTTCAGGCTCAATGGGAACATGCCTCCATAGAAACATGTACTGCAATGAACTTGCTGGGGTATGGGTCGCACATCAGACAGGCTAGGAGAGAAGCCTACATGAAGTCGGATAGGCTGGTGTCTGCACAGGGGAATGTAACGATTATCACTACGGGTAGCAAAGCCGAGGGACTGACGAGGTTTTCTGAGAGTGACAGGGACATGTTGATTGTACTAAATGGTGTCATGTGTCTGGAAAATGATGTACATTATGACACACTGTCAAGGGAGACAACTGTGTTTACATTAAATACCGATATGTGCTACCACGGACAAGGTATACTGTTTATGGACGAGCGACCTAATGCAGTCATTCACCATTTGGTTCTTAAAGCTCTGTGTGCAGATCAATGTGGACGTGTTTTCATGAGCAGCGACCTGTACGTTAATGCTTGCATAGAGCTTCAATATCCTTCATCCGGGGTACCGCTAGAACGTGCAGGACCGTCAATGCCGATGTTATATAAAGGATTAATACTTACAGAAAATGTATTTTCCTTTAACTGTTACTGTCCCAGCATACTAAGCAAATTTGCTGAACGACGTCGGCATTGGCCACCACCGGACGTAGTTCACAAAGTCGTATCCATGGGAGCATTTGTGACTCCTGTTGGTTATAAGGGTAGTGAGAACAAACACGTAGAATGGAGGATTTGTTTCAATACGGGAGAGAATGAACTTGTGAGCAGCCTTAATAACACCCAGGTTTACATTTATGTTTTATTGAAGATGGTGGTTAAGGAAGTTTTAAAGCCACTTAAGAAAGAACTTTCACCATATGTAGTGAAAAATATTGTATTTTGGCTTTCGAAAAACAATCCACAAAACTTCTTCAATGAAAGGACGTTGTTTTACTGGCTACGTGAAGGACTGAAAGACCTGCGATCTGCTATATTAACAGAATACCTTTCGTATTATATGATTCCGGCGAGAAATCTTATGGTATCGTGTGGGCTGGATGAAGAACAGAAGCGTGCGTGGATAAAAATGATAACGGACATGATTGAGAAAGGACCGAATGTATTGCTCAGATTACCGACGATACGGCAAGCCATTGTCTCGCACCCTGAGCCTCTGCTAGGGTACAGCAAGAAGAGAGTGGAGATTGAACTGCTCAATCTGAAGAAAATGATAAGAAGCCTTCAGTGCATTGATTATAACGGTAAGTTTAATTGGTCTGATTCTATTCTGCATGCGCTAGACAGACGTTCAGAGGAACTATTTATAGAAATAATGCGCATACTGTTTTTGGAAGGAAGTCGGTTTGAAAATTCATCGAGCTATATTAAGTTGTTGTTTCGAATGCAGTAATATTTGTCAATGACAGTACTAAACTGCATTCAAAATTGTTCACAAACGATGCTGTTGTAAACATAGATGCATGCATTAATGGTTGTCAATGACAATATTTACATGCATTCTAATATGATACACAATGTTGACGTAATTTTCAAACTCAGGCATATATCTCTGTTTAGGACCATAATAAAATATGTTTAAATGTAAAGCGACTAATTCTGATGTAACTTCCAAATGAATGAGTTATTAGTTGTACCTGAAAACAATTCGATACATTGTTTTAGTTTTCACAATTTACCACACAACGTATTTTATTTAATGCACGTTTAAAGATGTCTGTTTGTATATGAGTATATGTGTAGTTTAAAAATGTACTTAAATATTAATTATATTATGAAAAACTTTTTGTTTGTTTCGAGTTAAAGATATTCACTTGAAAATAGTTTTATTAAATCGATTTGCTTTTTAAAAAATATGATTTTTATGTTTTGTTAAAATACATTTATTTAAATTCTGGAATGAGTATTCCGATTTGTCAGTTAAATGCTTTATGAACAGTTGATGAAACGTGTTGATATCAATAAATAGCACAAACATGTGTTTGATAAATAGGGTATTCCCTTATTAGAATGTGTATATATCATTGAACGTTATTTTATTAACAATCTTTTAAATATACTATATTATCTAAAAATGCCCCCAAGGAAATTAGATGGTAAACAAGGACTTAAAAACTATACATTGAGGATTTTATAATGTGAAGACAAGTACTGCATTAAGAGATAGAATACATAAAGTATGGCAGTGTGGCAGTTTTCAAATTTATGTCAATCGTTGAAGTCGTAATTATGGCTTTTGCACATGGATAACATTAATATTTTGGTAGCACAATACTGATCAAATAAACTGTGTTTTAATGAAATGTTTATTTTTTTAATTTGTAACATTTATTTTTTATTCCCAAACAATATTCATATTTTCCAAAGTTTATGTAGTTTAACAGTCCTTGAGTTGTATAACAGAGTTCACTAAATAAACTCACACTTGTCCCTGGTATGCAGGTTTCCCAGGACTAAGCGCATTTACATATGATAGTCTCGGAAAACTGTTATACTTTAATCAGGTGTAGGGGGGCGTCTAAAGAAATACAATCAGAATCAAACCCCATGTAACTTAATTTATGACCGCGTTTTTCGGATTTTATTTAAGTGCGTTATCAAAACAGCTAGCTAGCTAACTAACAAGCAGTGCACCACAACCCAATATTAAAATCAGTGGATGACAATTTGATCACGAAAACAAATTGTGTACAAAGTTACATGTCAATATATCCAATATTTTAATTGAATACCATTAAAGACAAGTTACAGCAACTCGTACTCAGTCTGAACATTTTACCCATCGCAAGATCGCCAATCCCATGAAATCTCAGGTAGGACCATATACAAATTGTTTATCGATCGCCCGATTTGCGTTTTAAATCAAAGCGCTGAAGGAACTGGAGTTGTTCGCTTTTTAACGTATTCAATATCAGTCATAGGAAATGCAGTTTGACCTTTTGAGGCAGGCCAATCGAACGGCCAGGAAAATACAAACATCAATGTAATTTCACTTTGTCTACAGTGGCGACATTTGGCTTCTACATGGGCGAGATTTTGCCTATACAGGGGTGAGATTTTGCAAACACCTCAATGGTGAAAAATGACATTAACAAATTCTCATAATAATCTACATGATTCACACAAACTTATTGTGATTAAAAAGATGAGGCTCAATTTATAGAATGTAATACAAAGTCGTATACTACTATACTGGAATTGAAAGGGAGGGAATCTGAACGAAGAAGAAAGTTCAAACCTGTGTTTAATTAGTTGGCTAATTAATGTGTTTCATTAAGGGAAAATAAAAAAGAAATAAACGATTACTACGTTATATATGTATTCTTAAAGCTTTGACAAAGGTACGTGAATTTATCAAAAATTTAATAGGCCTATCGGGACTCACTTGGCAACGCTGCTACGTCGTGGATCATAAGGGACGTTGCTTGAGACGTTCTCACGATGTTCTTTATGCGTTGTCCGTGTTGCCAGAGCTTCTTTTCACGTCTAAACATTAAGAAAGTTAATAAATGAAACTCTTTGGCCAATGATATATTAAAGAAAGTTTTATTTTCAGATGTCATCAAGTAAAATGCATTTCTAAATATAAATGCTCCGCCATTCAGGCTATCGACTAATTGTGACCATGTTGAAATATTTGCTTTGTGGGGGATAATATATTCGTCTAGGTCCTCATTTACAACACATTCAGAATCAGGTTTGTTTCGGTAAAGGCAGTCGTGTAGAGCGGCAACCTGTCCGAAATTTTGAACGTTCCTGACAGGAACAGGCCATTGTACAACTTAGATTATGTTCCGTTTTGTGTACATATCTAAAATAATCCCGATATTTGCAGATGAAGAGTAATTATACACAAAACAATTATCAGCACCAAGTAGAAGATTCAGTTCAATCCATTGCATAAGACGATAATAGTTGTTAAAGTTGTTGTGTAGAGGCATCAGACACACGGTAAACCTTCTTTTGTATGTTTGTGATGTTTTTGTGGATTTTACGAAGATAAGAGTTGACGGTTGACGGCATGTGTATTTCACAACAGAAATATACGAGGGCTTCCGTTTTAGCGGTGAAGCGCATTTAAACAGTGCCGCCACGTATCTGTGAAGGCAATATGTACATGTATTAATCGAACACCGAACCACCTGTCAATCTACATTTGCTTTTTTATTTTCTAAATCAAAACGGCCTACATGTATAATTGTAATTGGTAAATTAACATCTTGTTTGAGTGTTGGTGTATAGGAATGACAACATTTTGGTCGAAGTTGTTATTTAGCTACATATCCGAAAGACCCAATTGTTTTTTGCCGATTAACAATGATAATAAATATGTTTGTATTATTGCCTGATCTCAAACACAAGTTTGAAATTAAAAAAGAACTTGTTGTGCTTTGGTTTTGGAATCTTTTTGCGTTTCGTGAGTTATTAACCTACATGAAACTCAATGAGTCAATACTGTAATGCTTTTGTTTAGTCTTGAATATACCAATAACAATTATTTAATAACATAATAATTCATTACAGTTGTCTGTGTTTTTGTTTTGAAATTGGTGTTTTATTTATATTTTTGAGGAAATACTTGCCAAAGTTCTTTTCAACTTTGTATTTGTGTATTATTATAGCATATTGCTTTTGTACATGTACGATGTTGAGTGTTATTTCTATTTATCAGAGAATTGAATATTAACTCAACATTTTCTAATTCTTATAAACATAAAACATACATACATTGCTAGTTTGATAACATACCTCAGGCCATGGGTCTCCGGTAGTGATTTAAAAACTTGAAGGCCACTCTCTTCCATTATGACGTCATTTCCGTCATCTGAAAAATACCACATTTGGCACGTGCTCTTGACGCCACCTGATGTCAGTCCTACCATAAGAACTTGACTGTCGTTGCTGTCGTAGAACGCCGAAAACACAAACGTTCTATTTTTGTCGTTAGCTGACATCCATGAGGTCTGGCTAAGCGTTGCTGACCGCAAGGTCATGTTATTCGCACAATTGCTGTAGATTATCATTGGCAATGTTTTGCTGATGGTCGTCTTTGATGACATCGTTTCAGAACTTTGGTGTGAAAAGGCAGCTATTATTCGTTGAGGCAAATAATTTCTATAATGAGCTCCTGATAATTTTAAACTCATTAGAATTAAGATTACTCCTAAACAGAACAAAGACCTTCGCAACGTTGTGTTGAAGGCCATTTTGTGTTGCACAAGTTAACCCAGCTGAAGTTTATTCATTGTAGATTTAAATAAAGCTAACACTCTACTGCCTTGTGAATACATTACTTCCACACTTCAGTGAAGTATGCCTGTTGCTGAACTTCAATTGATCGAAAGTGAGCGAAAACCTAATAATGGAAAAAAGTGATAAGCTTCAATTTCTAATGAAAATGCCAATTGATCCTAATTAAATGTTCGTATTTGTAATAAAAATATCACTTTGCTGAATAAAAAGTCAATTCAAGTCGACTATACATCTTTCTTTTTTAATCAAGCGGACGAGTTGAATCAAATCTGTTAACTGTGATCAATTGTATTCCTTCAAACTTAGCGAACGTTTCTTTTTTAATTGAGTATTTATTTCATAAAAAATGATATGCTATGCTTATACACTATAAACTTTCTCCTTCATGCATATATATGATCTCTTTTCAAATTAAAATAATAACACTCAAAAGCAGTTTATTTTTCAATCTCACAGTAGAGTTGTTGCACGGTTATCACTTCTGCAATGTAAACATAAATATTGTCAAAACAGAATTATATACTGAACGTACATATAAGTGTATTGTATGTTATAATGAACGAAAATTATTTAAAAGTGTCATTTAAAGTTGGTATGTTGTGACGTTTTTTTCCATTAAGAGTGCAAGATGTGTTTCTAATGTATGATGTGAATCAAACATGATAATCTTGCACGTGCCATTTATATATGTTACTAAAATGTGCTCCATGTGATAAAATAACGTGATGAGGATTTTTACAATGAAATGTGTTCTTCGATGTATCAAATAATTGGTGTTTGTACTTTGACACGCATTAATGTCTTTAATTGCTATGTTTACAACTGAATGTTACATTATAATAAGTGAAAGTATGTGCTTTTTTACCATTGAATTTAATGACTATGCAATAGTTGATATTCTTATTCTATTACCAGTTTTCCCAATCCGACAAACGAACACGTGTTGACTTCAAAGAAATAAGATTCCAGGGTGAGCCCTGTATACTGGTCACATTTAAAAACAAGGAAGCAAATGCATATTGAAAATCATAAAACTAGTATCAGTCTTTAACTTGGAGTGTGTCTCAGTGTGATAGTTTTGCTTAAGTTTAAAAGCCTTCAGTTAAAAACAAAATTATACAGATATAGTGGCACAATTAAACAAATTTTCCCTAATATGATGATATATAAATAAATAAACATACATGCAGGTTGTATACTCTTTGGCGAATACATTACGATCAATACCCGGCCGTCTTCCACTATTGAATACAGTGCGCGCGAGTTATATCGAAGTCATGTAATGTGATAACGCATGTCTTTTGTTCTGTCTTATGTAAAGTATTCCTTCAAATGAATAGCGTCGGTTTAACCTAGCCGTACAAATTTACAAAGCACACGATCAAACAAAGCAAATACCTTTAGGCAATTCATTGGTATTAGTAACGTAGTTTTGCTTTTCGGAAGCGTCACTAGCTGAAGCACATCTCCACGAAGAGTTGTCGTTCAGTACTCTCACATACGATCTCTGTCATCACAAGAAAATCCTTCGATCCCTGGAAGGGTTTGTTTCTTTTGTTTAAGTATTAAATTATGATAAGTTGTATCATTTTCTGTATTTTCTGAAAATAGTGTATAAGTTTAGGTTCATAATAAAAAGCAAATTACATAAATTAAAAAACGGGAAATTTATTGTACCACGTGGCTCGACTTTCATCACGTGGTTGGTTATAACGAGGTTGGCTGAGGCATTGTTATGTAGGTTACCTTCACATCAACCTCTTTGCTTGTACTGCGTAGTTTTGGATGACTTGACATGTTATGTCATCACGATTTTCTTTTCCTTATAGTTCCATATATGTTTTAATACTGACAACGTTATAGCTAAAACAACGAACAATTAAAGTCAATAAATAAAATACTCAAAAACGTACAAACAAAACATTAGGTTATAACATATAAAAGTGTTGCAAGTACATTGGATGAAGAGTTACGTGCATGTAACGCATTTAGACGGCACGTTACTATATCTTTAGTAGGTGCTTATGCACTCTTAAAGAATACATTAGATGTCAGCCCGCGAAATCTCTAGTTTGGGACTTTTGATTATTGAAACATGGTCACTAAACACTTGGTAACTCGGCTATATTTGTTAAATACTGTATCCGATTAAAAGGGGCACGATTCGATAACTGTTCATCGGCTAAATCAGCTAAATCGGATGTATCGGCTGAATTAACAAATACAAGTAAACTTTACAGGGGTGCACGAGCCAATCTTAGATATGGTTTGACAGAAGAAACACAGACAAATAAAAAAAATGATTCGTATTATTATTAAAAAGTATTATAACAGATACTTAATATACGAATGTTTATGACTAGATATTATTCTTAGAACCTTTTTTAGACAATAACTAAAAGTGAACTAAACATATTTAATTTTAGGTGCATGTCTTCTGATTTATATTGACGTTACTGATTACTGATAAGCACAGCTAAATTAACACATTGAATGAAGAGTTCTTCTATTAACCGAACGTTTGCATAAAATGTAGTTTCAGTTTTAATTGTCATGCTTAAAAGCTCAACAATAAATTATTTGTATTGAAGAAGACCGCATAAACACGGCTTCCTTCAATATGCGTATAAGTATGATCTGAGTATATGCATTGTGTACACCGTACGTATATCGATTTTTGCAGACAGGCACTTATCTTATTGAACACCTTAACAATACAACGAATAGTTGAATTGATCACTGCTTCGTAATCACTACACGCATTGGATTACTCAAAACCCGTCAAATCTATACTCGGAGGTTTATGTTTAACGTGGTCTTTTTCATTCGTGCTCGCACTCAGAACGTTAAATGTGCGACTATTCATTGTAGTGTCATTTAAAATGTGACCTTCACAAAACATTGGTGTAAAAAGGATTAGGGAAACCTCACTGAAGTTCACAAGAACGCGGAGTTCATAAAACTGTATCGACGATTAATGGAAGAATAATTTTGAATATGTTTAAATTATAAAGTGAAATATAATTTGTGTAACGTGTTTCTACAAAATGTTCGAGCCTTCATATCTACAACTTCATCTCCATATGGCTTAACATAGCCGCATGCTTCTTCTTTACGAGAACAATTCTTTATATCAAGAACTAGTGTAATGTCCCAACGACTTCAACATATCGAAGTATGCATTACACAAATCGGTGTTTTTGCAAATCGAAAGTGGATTTATAAAGTTATTTTATAAATCTGTGTTGTTACATTTTTAGTAAGTATTTATACCTGTGCTTTGAAATAATATATATAGTGTACATTCGTATTACGTATACATGGCATTGAGAAAACCACACGGGCAGCTCTAATAAGTTCCTTTGTTTAAAAATGAAATTCAATAATTTCTTAAAAGTATGGAGAATAACGCGGGGATTTCCCGGGATTTTATGAAAACGAAACCGCAGGTGGTAAATTTATTGTGTACAGCAATACTATACAATGTTTGCTTTTTATAATTGCTTAATTATTAGAGTTTAATTTATTCCACTTTAGCGCGGCTGTATCCATACAGGTGTATTTCATTTCTTGCGGATAAGGGTTGTGTTGCGTAATGAAAATACGAAAACGTTCAGGCATTCGGGTGATTTGAAATCGAAATCGAAAGTGATATTTATCAATTTAGAAACTTTACATTCATATACTCGGCCGATGAGCTGTTTTGCATGGCCGCTGTCAGCGAGAAGTTCAGAAGGGGAATCTCGAGGGTCAGGGCTGTCGCTGTAAACAATGAAACATTCTTTAACTATAAATATTGCCTTTGTTCTGAAAGCAACGCATATTTGTGCCTCGTTCTGAAAAGCCTGGCTTAATGAGTGTGCGTCAAGTGTCGTTCCAGATTAGCCTGTGCAGTCCACACAGGATAATGAGTAACGACACTTTCCGCTTTTATTGTATTGTTTTCGTTTCAAGGAAGTCTCTTGTTAGCGAAAATCCAGATAATCCAGAAGGTGTCGTCCCTTGTTAGCATGTGCAGACTGCACAGACTAATCTAGGGCTTTACTTGCTGCAAATGCATTTAACCCGTTTTCGATGAGCGAATCTCGTTTGTTTTAATTCTGACGTACAGTACAAATTGTTTCGAAAATTTCCTTACAAAACAGTCAATTGAAATTGTAAATGTTGGTGTAGTTTTTGAATTGCACTCTGATTGAAACGTAGCATTATTAAAACATTCAGATAAAAAAATAAAGTAAAAATATTAATTTCAGCATATGTACACCATCTTTATTACCGTTTAATGTCGATTACATTATTATTAATGTTTTCCATATGTACAAAGGTAAACATAATAATATCAGCATTAATACAACAGTTTTGTGACAATTTAACACATTTATGCCTAGTGGACTCTCCCATACTTCTAAATTGGATCAATTAATTTCCAAAATTATGGATTTCTAGTGTATGTTTTTCTATATTTAGAATATTTCTTACAGAAATTCATTTAAGCAAGCAGCGCAGAGCCCGATGAGACGCCGCATCATGCGGTGTCTCATCTGGGTCTACGCTGTTTGCCAAGGCCTTTTTTTTCTAGATGCTAGGCATAAATGGGTTAATGCCGATCCTATTATTTAAGTTGTATATATGTACAATGAAAATGTATAATAAATACGCATACTTACATTTAACGTTAGGCGGGTTGGTTATACCTCCGCAATCGGTTGCATCGGCTAAATTAACACAATCAAATAAACTTTACTGGGGCGTACGAGGCGTTCTTAAATATGGCGCACACAATGGGGTTTGATTGAAGACAGACAGACAGATAAAAATAAATGGATTCGTACAATTACTAAAATTTATTATATCAGATACTCAATATACGCGAGTTGATGGCTAGATATTATTCGTAGAACCCGTTTGAGACAACAACCACAATTGTACAAAAAAACATATTTCATTTAAGATGCATGTGTTCTGAGTGTATTTGGACGTTACTGATACGAACATCTAGATGAACACATTGAACGAAGAGTTCGCTTTACCGATCGTTTGTATAAAATGTAGTGTCAAGTTGCCATTGTCATGCTCAACAATAAATTATTTGTATTGCACAAGACCGCATAAACGCGGCGTCCTTTAATATGCGATAAGTATAATCTGAGTATATGCATTTTGTTCAAAGTTCGTAAATTGTTTTTAACAGACAGGCACTTATCTTATTGAACACCTAAACAATAACACGAATATTTGAGGTGATCACTATAACGTTCTTCGTACTCACAACAGGGAATGTACTACAATACACACCAAACCCGTCAACTATCTACTCGGAGTTTCATGATTAAAATGGTATGGTTCATTCGTGCTCGCACTTAGAACGTTTAAAGTGCAACTTTTTATTGCAGTGTCATTTAAACTGTGACGTAAACAAGACATTCGTGTAATAAGGTTTAAGTTAACCTCACTGAAGTATAAAAGAATACGGTGTTCATAAAACTATATCGAGGCTTATTAGAAGAATATCGAATGACCGTTTTTTTTTTATATATAAGCTTTAATTTAAAAAATGCACATAAACATACACGCATGCATACTATGTATAAATATATCATTACTATACCATCACATACCAAAATTGTATATAGCATGTAATAGTCATGAACAAAGGTACAAATGGGAAGTTATCATTGTGTTTGCCTTAAATTAATTTCTTTACCAAAATGGAGAGCAACTAAAGAAAAAAAAAGAAAAAAGGTTACACAGAGAAAATTCCTATACAAAGAAGAAAAATGCTGATGTACGCACCCTAACCATTATAGTTTCTACATTAGCAATGAATGGTTTTCTTTCCCATTTGGCCTTGGCTGTTGACAGGTGGATCCCATCATTCATATTTATGTATTATATGTGCTAAGATTGTATCTATTATAGTAAGAAATAACAAGAGCATCAAAGGTATTTTTTGCCTATATAACTCGTAATGATCTATTAATATGTGTTTTGAATTTGTTTAAAATATAAAGCGAAATATTATTTATAAAACGTGTTTCTACAATATGTGCGAGTCTATAAATATCAACAACATTATCTACATATGGCTTAATATAGCTGCATTTTTCTTCTTTACGAAGACTTTTCTTTATATCTCGAACTAGTATAAGGTCCCAACAACTTCAACATAGCGATATTTTACCGTATGCATTAAACAGATAGTTGCTTGCAAATCGAAAGAAGATGTATATACCTATTTATAAATCTGTGTTGTTATATTTTTAGTAAGGATGTGTACGTGTGGTTTTAAATAATATNAATTCGATTTACCAAAAAAAAAAAAATCTTAAATAATTAATATAGTATTGAGTATATAATACCATGATGATTTCGTATATTTGTGAAAACTTTAAAAACTTAAACTTATAATCTTTACAAAATTGAATGTTTTTTTATGGTTCTGTTTTACATGTATCCACACTACTGTTTGGGATTTTAGTCCCCATGATCGTAATTTACCAAGGGTGATAAAAAATGTGTCCTTCGCTGAAGTAACAATTAAACTACTTTATGAAAACATAAACACACTATATAATTGCATAAACGCAAATAGTGATCCTCATCATAATCAAGTTTCCTATGCTGAAGGAACATCCGACATTTGTAGAAAAAACGGATATTTTGTTCGATAAGTAATGCATGTTTATAACAGAAATACTGATTTTCAATCTACATGAAGATCCTCACGCTTGCCTGCATGTTTGATTACAGTAAAACAAATACCTCTAACATAAATATGTATAGGTTTGTATCTGTTTTCTTCGCTCAATTTAACAATGTGGGTAACAGTTAAATAAGTTACACACTTGTATTAAGAATGTTAGCCCTCTTCCTAACCACATTCACATGTGGGATTGGAACTCTTGTAGGAAATCCCAACACATGGTTAAAGTTTGATGATGATAGAGTTGTTGATTTTGGTCATGATGAAAAGGCAGTGAGGATGTGATACTGTAAGGATGATGATTTTGGTGGTTGTAGAAGAATGCGTTAGTGTTTATGGTGTTGATGATGAAGGAAGTGGTGTCAGTGTGATCTATATAACGGTGTTTTGTGGTGTGGATGATGATGATAGTTATAATGAATATGTCTGGGGTGTTATGATGATAATACTGAGTGTGATATGTTTATGATGATGAGTCAGCTCCGGCTCTCTTAACATTCACCGTACATGTAGTTATCTGAAGTCTGGTTAAAAATCACGAACAATTGTGCTCGTTTAAATTCATGTTTAATATTGCTTCTTAGTAATTATGTAAATGTGTGCTTGTTTGAAATCATGTTAAATATTGCTTCAAAGAAATCTTGAAAAATTGTGCTCGTTTAAAATCATGTTAAATAATGCTTCCCACAAGACGAAGCTCGAACACTCAATCATATTATTGAAAGCTCTATGCGTGCGTTATTGTATTCGACACAATTAAAACAGTTTAAATGCAATTTTAAAATTTCATGGATTAACATACCTTATGAACTGTATGCACGTATTATAACCAATCTAAATCTGGAATTCGTGAATGAAGTTGTGTCATTTGCATACAATATAATAGTCTAATTCTGAATTAACATGTGTGTGGTCATACTGTTTTGTAGAACGTTCTACTGCTATTTCATTTACAGCTGAAATAAGATGGTTTTCATACAATTGTTTTGGTAAAAATCCATGCAAGCGACCTCACCGTGAAAATATATTTCAGAAATTAACAAAAAATGTGTGTCAATTTGAACAAATTGCCATTGAATAATTAATCATGAGAATAATGAAATGCTAAAACAATTTCAGTACAAATACAATATCATGTTAATATATTCGTATAATACCGTATCCATTACTTGTAAAACATATAAAACAGTGTTATATACGTGTACATATGTTTATGCGTTGTTTCATATATACGTGTACAGATGGCGGAAGGTGGTTACTGGTGTGCTGAGTCAAATCAGGAATGGGCTCCTCGTTACAATCACAACGCTCAAGTAAGTAATGACATGTGTGTATTTGTAGATGAAGTAGTAGTTTTAAGAATGAGGCGATATTACCAATCATAATTGCCAATTGCACAGTTAGCTCACATGTTTTACTGCCTTCAGAATTATTTCTCTAGCAGGGGGGGGGGAGAAATGTAGCAATTAGAATCGCAAAACAAACTTGTTATCAGTGCGCTACTCTACTTTAATGAAGTTTAATCAAACGCATGATATTCATTGTTATTAATAATTCCTACATCGTCATTAATCAACAACCCGAAGTTGAACATATACAACATTATTTTCATCCCGCATATTAGCTATATGCCGATATTGATTGCTCTACAACTTGAATGTACACATCAACTTCAGGTTCTATGGGAACATGCCTCCATAGAAACATGTACTGTAATGAACTTGCTGGGGTATGGGTCGCACATCAGACAGGCAAGGAGAGACGCCTACAGGGAGTCTGATAGGATGATGTCTAAACAGGGTATTTTAACGGTAATCACTACGGGTAGCAAGGCCGAGGGACTGACGAGCTTTTCTGAGAGTGACAGGGACATGTTGTTTGTTCTGGAAGGTGTCATGTGTCTAGAGAATAATGTAAATTATGACACACTGGCAAAGGAGACAACTGTGTTTACATTAAATACCGATATGTGCTACCACGGACATTGCATACTGTTTATAGCAGATCGACCTGATGCAGTTGTCCATCCTTTGGTTCATAATTCTCTGTGTGCCGGTCCAAATGGACGTGCTTTCTTGAGCAGCGACATGTATGTTTATGCTTTCAATCAGAGTTTCAATCAGAGTGAACCTCGGGATGCCGGGGTACGGCTAGAACGCGCAGGACCGTCATTGCCGAGGTCATTTTTAGGAGTATGGCATACAGACAATGTATTTTCTTTTCACTGTTACTGTCCAAGCATACTTAGAAAATTTGCTGAACGACGTCGGCATTGGCCACCGCCGGACGTATTTCAAAAAATCGTATCCATGGGAGCATTTGTGACACCTGTTGGTTATAAGGGTAGTGCAAACAAACACGTAGAATGGAGGATTTGTTTCAATACGGGAGAGAATGAACTTGTGAGCAGCCTTAATAACTCCCAGGTGTACAATTACGTTATATTGAAGATGGTGGTAAAGAAAGTTTTAAAGCCGCTCAAGAAAGAACTTTCATCATATATAGTGAAAAATATTGTATTTTGGCTTTCGGAAAACAATCCACAAGACTTCTTCAATGAAAGGACGTTGTTTCACTGGATACGAGAAGGACTGAAAAAACTGCGCTCTGCTATATTAACGGAACACCTTTCGTATTATATGATTCCGGCGAGAAATCTTATGGCATCGTGTGGGCTGGATAAAGAACAGACGCGTGCGTGGGTACAAATGATTACGGACATGATTGACGTAGGACCGAATGTATTGTTTAGATTACCGACGATACGGCAAGCCATTATTTCGCACCCAGAGCCTATGCTATGGTACAGCAAGAAGAGAATGGAGATTGAACTGCTCAAACTGAAGGAAATGATAAGAATACTTCAGTGCACTTTTTATAATGGTGAGGTTAATCGGTCAAATAATATTCTGCAGGCGATACAAATACGAACAAAGGAACTATTGTCAGAAATAATCCAGAGAATGTATTTGGAAGGCAGTCGCGTTGATAATTCAAATAGATATATCAAGTTGTTGTCTTGGATGAAGTTATCTTTTTTCATGACAGTTCTAAACTGCATTCAATATTGTTCACAAACGATGCTGCTGTAAATCCAGATTCATGCATTAATGGTTGTCAACGACAGTACTAAACTGCATTCAATATTGTCCACAAACGATGCTGCTGTAAATCCAGATTCATTAATTAATTGTTGTCAATGACAGTACTAAACTGCATTCAATATTAATCACAAACGATGCTGTTGTAATTCCAGATTAAAGCATAAATCGTTGTCAATGACAGTACTAAACTGCATTCAATATGGTTCACAGACGTTGTTATTCCAGATACATGCATTAATTGTTGTCAATTACAGTACTAAACTGCATTCAATATTGTTCACAAACGATGCTGTTGTAAATCCAGATTAATGCATAAATCGTTGTCAATGACAGTACTAAACTGCATTCAATATTGTTCACAGACGTTGTTATTCCAGATTCATGCATTAATCGTTGTCAATGACAGTACTAAACTGCATTCAATATGGTTCACAGACGTTGTTATTCCAGATACATGCATAAATAATTGTCAATTGCAATATTTACATGCATTCTAATATGATACACAATGTTGACGTAATTTCCAAACTCAGGCATTTATCTCTGTTAAGGACCGTTATAAAATAGGTTTTAATGTTATGCGACAAATTCTGCTGTAACTTCCAAAAGAATGAATGATTCGTTGTACTATTTTTCACAATTTACCACACACCATAATTTATTTAGCGCACGTTTAAAGATGACTGGTTGTATATGTGTATATGTGTAGTTAAAAAATGTACTTCAATATTAATTATATTATTAAAAACATTTTGTTTGTTTCGAGTTAAACATATTCATTCGAAAATATTTAATTCGAATGTGTATTAACTCGATTTGAATACAAATTGCTTTTTTAATTAATTTGATTTTTACTGTTTTACATAAACAACCAAGCTATGTAATATGAATATTTTACACCCAATATGGCTGCTTCTTCCTGTATTTTCAGGATGAGGATCTAAAATACTAACTATATGATGCTATATTCTTAAATCTGTTTTTTTTTCAAGAAGGGATGTAGTTGATACTTGTTCGTAATTTCATTTCATCGTGCCTCAAAAAGTTGTAACTCTTTTGTTCTGGTCTCCTTCCAACCATTGAGTTACTAAATGGTAATTAACTTGAATGCGTTTTAATTCCCTTTTAATACTGTTTCATTTGAGTTGCAATGATATGAGGTTACATTTTATTTACACATATATGTATCATGAATATTGCTGGGCCAAGTGTCAGGTTGAGCGCTCTAACACCGGTTTAAACCCCCAGTGCCTCTAAGGAGACGTTTATTCAGAATATTATGTAGTTGGTTTCGTTGTAAGGGCATATATCTACACCAGTATAACTGTTAACCAGCAGGAGAGAAGCTTATCCCGATTCTAAATCATCATAATGAGCGATAAATAAAGAAGAACAGTGTTTAGGTAACAAATCATAGTATATTGTCTTCAAACACACTGTATTTGAACAAATTATGTAAATGCAATACAGCACAAAGTCACTTTTCTTTCAAAATGCTCGTATTAAACAATTAAAAAAAAAACAAAAAACATAGATCTATTGCTCGTCTTCATTCATTGAACAACGTAAAACGCAACAAGTACGAAATTATTTGATAGCATGGTTCAGCATTCAACATTCATCATTCAGTTGATAATGCAAATGAGTCTATTGACAATCTACAATAATTAAATTAAAGCTACAGGTGGAAAAAACATCTTTTAACATTGGTGTTTAAAGAAAAACACTCTTCCTTCAAACTTAGCGAAACATGCCGGAGCACATCAAGAAACTCAAACAAACATACACATGTATTATCAAAATACTGCATTAGTGAGTATACATGTACTTTAACGTATTTCTTTTGATTTTAGAAAACTGAAACTCAATATTAAACCGCCACCCACATTTGATTCAACAAAATTATACACGTATTGGTAACTGATACATTTTGAAAGGCACATTTTAAATACAACGTTTGCAGTACTCAAAGAATGAATTATTTGCATAAAGCTTTACTATCATGTATCGTAAAGGAAGTAGTATGGAGTTTCATACTCCATGTTTTATCTTCTCTCTAGCCCGATTAACATTAGCAATTAACTGCTGTCCATATTTGTCTCTGGTGTTTTCGTCGACAACGGTTTGTTCCAGTGATACATGTCCACCCGAGTTTCGGAATTGATGAAGTATCGCGGTTTCTGTGTGCACAAACGCTGGTACTTCGTGGATCTTAAGTGGCGTTGCTTTAGACATCCTCACTATGTACTTCGAGCGTTTTCCGTGTATATGCAGCTTCTTTTCGCGCCAGGAACACCATTGTACAACTTCGATTTTGTTCCATTTTGTGTACATATGTAAAATAATCCCAATGTTTGCAATCCATTGCACAAGACGATAATAGTTGTTAAAGTTGTTGTGTAGAGACATCAGACACACGGTAAACCTGCTTTTGTATGTTTGCGGTGTTTCTGTGGATTTTACGACGATAAGAGTTGACGGCTGACGGAATGTGTATTCCACAACAGAAATTTACGAGGGCTTCCATTTAAGCGGTGAAGCGCATTTAAACAGTGCCGCCACGTATCTTTGAAGGCAATATGTACATGAATTAATCGAACACCGAACCATCTGTCGATCTGCATTTGCTTTATATTTTCTAAATCAAAACGGCCTACATTGATACTTGTTATTGGTCAATTAACATCTTGCTTGAAATTTGTTGCATAGGAATGACAATATGTTGGTCTAAGTTGTTATTTAGCTACATATCCGAAAGACACATTTGTTTCCGCCGATTAACAATGATAATAAATATGTTTGTATTATTGCATGATCTTAAACACATGTTTGAAATTAAAACAGAACTTGTTGTGCTTAGATTTGGGAATCTGTTTGCGTTTAGTGAGTTCTGAACCTACATAAAACTAAATGAGTCAATACTGTTATGCTTTTATTTAGTCTTAAACATACACACAACAATAATTAATAACATAATAATTCATTACAGTTGTCAATGTTTTCTAATTCTTATAAACATAAACATACATTCACTGCTAGTTTGAGAACATACCTCAGGCCATGGGTCTCCGGAAGTGATTTAAACACTTGAAGGCCACTCTCTTCCATTATGACGTCATTTCCGTCATCTGAAGTATACCACATTTGGCACGTGCTGTGGATGCCACCTGATGTCAGTTTTACCATAAGACCTTGACTGTCGTTGCTGTCGTAAAACGCCGAAAACACAAACGTGCTATTTTTGTCGTCAGCTGGCATTATTGTGGTCTCGCTAAGCGTTGCTGACCGCAATGTCATGTTATTCTCACAATGGCTATAGATTTTCATTGGCAATGATTTGCTGATGGTCATCTTTGGATGACATCGTTTCAGAACGTTGGTGTGGAAAGGCAGATATCATTCGTTGAGGCAAATTATTTCTATAATTAGCTCCTGATAATGTTAAACTCATTAGAATAAAGAGAACTCCTAAACAGAACAAAGACCTTCGTAACACTGTGTTAAAGGCCATTTTGTGTTGCACAAGTTAACCCAGATGAAGTTATTTCATTATAGATTTCAATATTTGAAAGCTAACACTCTACTGCCTTGTGAATACATTACTTACACACTTCAGTGAAGTATGCCTGTAGCTGAACTTCAATTGATCAAAAGTGAGCGATAATAATAATAATGGAAAAAAATGATAAGCTTCAAAATATGATGAAAATTCCAATTGATGCTAAATAAATGTTCGTATTTGTAGTAAATATATCACTTTGCTTAATAAAAAGTCAATTCAAGTCGACTATACACCTGTTTTTTTTAATCAAGCGGACGAGTTGAATCAAATCTGTTACAACTGTGATCATTTGTCTTCCTTCAAACTTAGCGAACGTTTCTATTTTAATTGAGTATTTATTTGATAAAGAATGATACGTTATGCTTATACACCATAAACTTTCCCCTTTTTGCATATATACGATCTCTTTTCAAGTTAAAATAATAACACTCGAAAGCAGTTTATTTTTTCATCTTACAGAAGAGTTGTTGCACGGTTATCACTTCTGCAATATAAACATAAATATTGATAAAACAGAATTAAGTACCGAACGTACATTTAATAACTTAAATTGTATGTTTTAATGCACGAACATTATTGAAAAGTGTAATGTCGTGAAGAGTGCAAGATGTGTTTCTAATGTATGATGTGAATCAAACATGATAATCTTGCACATGCCATTTATAGATGTTGTTAAAATGTGTTCCATGTGATAAGATAACGTGATGAGGATTTTTACAATGAAATGTGTTCTTCGACGTATCAAATAATTGATGTTTGTACTTTGACACGCATTAATGTCTTGAATTGCTATGTTTACAACTGAATGTTACATTATAATAAGTAAAAGTATGTGCTTTTTTACCATTAAATGAAATGAATATGCAATAGTTCATATTTTTATTCTATTACCAGTTTTCCCAATCCGACAAACGAACACGGGTTGACTTCAAAGAAATAAGATTCCAGGATGAGTATGTATACTGGTCACATGTAAAAACAAGGAGGTAAATGCATATTGAAAATCATAAAACTAGTATCAGTCTTTAACTTGGAGTTCTCATATCTAGGAGTGTGATAGTTTTGCTTAAGTTTCAAAGCCTTCAGTTAAAAACAAATTTATACAGAAATAGTGTCACAATTAAACACATTATCCTTATTATTATGATACATAAATTTGGAAACATACCTGCAGGTTTAATACTCCTTTGCAAATACATTAAATCAATACCCGGCCTTTTACCACTATTAAATACAGTGCGCGCGAGTTATATCGAAGTAATGTAATGTGATAACGCATGTCTTTTTTTTCTGTCTTATTTAAAGTATTCCTTCAAGTGATAATCAGGAAAAGCGCCGGTTTAAACTAGCCGTACAAATTTACAAAGCACACGTTCAAAACAAAGCTTATACGTTTAGGCAATTCATTGGTATTAGTAACGTAGTTTTGCTTTTCGGTAGCGTCACTAGCTGAAGCACAATCTCCACGCAGAATTCAGTACTCTCACATACAATCTCTGTCATCACAAGAAAATCCTTCGAGTTCTCGAAGGATTTGTTTTTTTTTTTGTTTAAGTATTAACTTATGATAAGTAGTATCATTTTCTTTTATATTTTGAAAATAGTGTATAAGTTAAGGTTCATAATAAAAAAACAAATTACCTAAATTACAAACAAAAAGGAAAATTATTGTACCACGTGGCTCGACTTTCATCACGTGGTTGGTTATAACGCCAGAGATTTGATCGAGCTATGCAGGTGCCAGTCAAATCTCTGTAGGTTACCTTCACATCAACCTTTATTTGCACTGCGGTGTTTTGGATGACTTGACATATTGTGTTATCACTATGTTCATTTCCTTATCGTTCCATATATGTTTTAAAACTGAAAATGATACAACTACAACAACTACCAATTAAAGGCACAATAACAGAATTAATAAAATACTTAAAAAGT
This sequence comes from Dreissena rostriformis, assembly GCA_007657795.1. Taxonomy (NCBI): domain Eukaryota; kingdom Metazoa; phylum Mollusca; class Bivalvia; order Myida; family Dreissenidae; genus Dreissena; species Dreissena rostriformis. Next base: position 58,611 of record VMBQ01001978.1, read on the forward strand.
ACAAAAATAAGCATTAAAAAATAAAGTAAAAAGGGCGCTTCAAGTACATTGATTGAATGGTTAGGTACAGGTAACGCATTTAGATGGCACATGGCTCTATCATTTTAGTAGGTGCTTATGTACTTGTAAAAGAATACATAAGATGATAGCCCGGGAAATCTCCTGTTTGGGACTTTTGATTACTGAAACAAGGTTTCTTAACATTTGGTAACTCGGCTATATTAGTTAAATACTTTATCCGATCAAACGGGACACGCTTCGATAACTGTTCATCGGCTTAATCAGCTAAATTGGATGCATCGGCTAAATAAACAAATACGAGTAAACTTTACAGGGGCGCACGAGCCGTTTTTAAATATGGTTTGACAGAAGACACACAGACAAAAAAAAATGATTAGTATTATTAATAAAATGTATTATAGAAGATACTCATTATATGAATGTTTATGGCTAGATATTATTCGTAGAGACGTTTTCAGACAACAACTAAAAGTGAACTAAATATATATAATTGTAGGTGCATGTCTTCTGATTTACATGGACGTTACTGATAAGAACAGCTAGATTACCACATTGAATGAAGAGTTCTTCTATTTACCGAACGTTTGTATAAAATGTAGTTTCCAGTTGTTATTATCATGCCTAATAGCTCAACAATAACGTATTTTTATTGAAGAAAACCGCATAAACACGGCGTCCTTTGATATACGATAAGTATAATATGAATATATACAATGTATACCACGTGCGTATATCGTTGTTTGCACACAGGCAATTATCTTATTGAACACCTACACAATAAAACGCATATTTTAAGTGATCACTATCACATGCTTCGTGATCACTACACGGATTGGATTACAGTGCTGTCAAAACCCGTCCAATACCTTGCTAGCATTTAGAACGTTTATGTGGTAGTGTCATGTAAACTGTGACCTTAACAAGACATTCGTGAATAAGGTTTAAGTTAACCGCGCTGAAGTACACAAGAACGCGGAGTTCATAAAATGTATCGACTCTTATTGGGAGGTTTGACATTTATTCCATTTCTCATAGGGTCCCATTATAAAACTGCCGACTTGCAAAGCATTTTCTTGTATTTCCTATACATCAAATTGTGCACGACCTTTATCATTTTAAAAATAAATCTTTCCTCTTTCAATAAATGCAGTCCAAAATGTATGGTCTCGCAACCAATAAGAAAGTAAAATTCGCTCAAAGACAAGCGCCCTCGGAATACAGAGTTTCAGAAGTGAAATTTCGACAAAAGCACCGGACTTCAATACACGCACCCCACACGTTCATCTTTCAACGAAATCCCCAATGAAATGCACAAACATGTTGCAGACACGCATAGGATGCCGGAAATAATCACAAAAAGCATGGGCGTGATCGCTAAATTGTTTTTTAACCCGAATAGAAGAGGAACTCTTTAGAAATAGGAAATACTTTCGAAGCATATCGAACGAGCGTTATTAGTGTTGTAAATATGCAATGGATAGGTTGTCTTTCAGAATGCTTTAACATAGGGCGTGGATGTAGACAGGTGAATCCCATCATTACATATGCATTTATTGTTTTTACTGAAACTGTATATATTATAACACGAAATAACAAGACATCAAAGGTATTTTTTATCAATAACATTAACTATATAATAACACAATTTGCAGATGATACAAGATTACTGCTCGAAAAAGTGAGGACACAGCTTATAAAACCCTCGATAAGGGAATATACACACGAATGCATGCCGATCCACATAAGCTGTATCACGCATATAAATACTAAATCAAACAAACTTAGTATTATCATGATTTTAAAGGTGGTGAAAGCACATATTTGAAAACGTATTTATAAGGTGTCATTTCAAAACCAATTTATAGACTTCTTTAACGGCGAACGATTTCAAACGCGCGGTCTAATGCCACCAATATATATTTCACCCGCTCCGCACGACATAGAATTGCCCAGTTATGCCAAAGTGATCGCTGAGTGGAACACGCTGACCTCTGTCCGGAATAGACACTCTGTCGGGTGTGAAAACGCGCTGAAATTTAAAAAGATAAGACATTACGTGTTGAATACAGCAGGGTCACTTGCATTAACTTTATCATTTAATTAGTGCTCTTTAGCATTTATCGTAATTTTAAATGCAAGTCAATCGCTTTGATAACCTATAGATTGCCAATAAACTGTTGAGATAAACGGGGAAAAAATGTATTGTGAATCATTTGTATGGTTAGACTGAAATTAAACGCCTTTCCTGCAGACTGCGCGATTATAAACCAGAGTGGGGAGGGNGACCGCAAAAACTTTGAGCCGACACTGATTATTCTTCCAAATAATATGGTTTTACAATACACACAAACATTAGAGCTACCTGAGTGTTGAAGATCAAGAATCCACTTCCGAAAACGAAGTCAATGACCCTGTCGGACGACGTGTTGACGTTATAGACATTGATAGGAGACCGACAGAAGGAGCATGTGTCCGAAACATCGGTGTTAAACGCAGAGATGAGTCGCAGGAACTGGTCTGCAAGTGAAAATATATTATATCATCATTCATTAGAACTCTTCCTTTTTTTAAAGCTGTTGGTATTCGTTTGTTACTGGTGTGATTACGCATGAGGAATTCTACAATATTTTGGAACAAAATGTTCACGAACATCAGTAAATGTGTCCCGCGTAGGTTAAAGGTCAATCTCACACATGAAGTTCAAATGGCTGTTAAATGCTTTGAAGACAACTCTGTAGTACGATGTGAATAAGACCAAAAGAAACTAAGAGCAAATCATTATGCATGGTTTAAATCACGTTTAATAAAAAAGAAAATTACATGACTCACTAAAATATTGCAGTATGGATGTTCAGCTATTTGTTCAGCCTTTCACAATGTTCGCGGAAAATAGTTCACGATCGCCCAACGGTCAATTTGCTCTCATATTATAAACGTAATCTAAGTCCTTAGTTACGTATAGTAATTATATTTGAATTTATAAATAGTTATGTCGGGGACTGCGTGTGCAGCTGTTTTAAATCAATACATGAGTACCATAACCGGTGTGTGCCGGTGTAGAGCGCCCGTTGACGTTGAAATCCCCCATCACTACCGCCGGCTTGACGTCACGGAACTGCAAGATGAGCTGGCCAATCTCGTAGGCATTTTGCTCGTTGGATGTAGGAAAGAAGCTACGCATAACCGCTGAAATGTTAGACAATTGTAAAAGATTTGCATACAAATATACCTGTATTACCAGTATGTTCCTCAAATTGAGTATACATTTTATGAAATTAAAAATGGAAATTAAACCAATCAGTGGAATAAACAAGATCTTTTTTTTTTGCAAATGAAGTACAATTAAAAATAAAACGGTCCGAAGGTTTACAACGCTAATTTTGGACTGACCTAGACGACATTGATTTTGATGGAGGTTCTTAACAAAATTATATATGCAAACTTTATGAAAGTTCAATTATATGGTTGGTTTGAAATGGTTCCAAGAGCTCAATTCGGCTTGTTTCTCCACTCTGGATCATCATACGATCTAATGTTTAATCAGTCAGGATCTGCAGGCGACTGTTTGCTTAAATCTATCTTACGGAGTATTCCGGAGATAGTCGATGTTACACGAATAGAAGTTTCTTACGTTCGGGATTGGCTCTGGGGCCGTACGGGATAGGGTGTGTACACACGGCAGTGAGATGGTCTTCAATCTGAAACACGTGTGCGACATTTTGTATAAGTTTTTCTTGTAATCACTAAATTAATATTAAGAAACAAAATGTGCGTACACTGTTGTTTACACGACCGTTCTCTCTGTGCCGACCCTAAAAAAATGTCTATAGAGAGTTTTAGCGCATTTTCTGACTATGGAAAAAAAAACTGCAGTTTTTACATATGGTCACCACTGAGGTCAGAAATTATTTGTGACCTGTATTCATCTACTACAATTTTTAGATCAAGAAAAATTCATTTTTAGCGTGAGGAGGCACAATGGAGATAACAAAATAAACCAGAACAACCAATGGAAGAAATACGGAACAATGTAATCGTATCAGCTATATATATGCCTTATTCACCTTTGCTTCCAAATACACACGAACGAACAGCTCCATGATGTTAGTGTAGAAGTCCACGGTCCGTCTGGAAGTGAACTCCCGCTTCGAGAGCAACAACAGCCCGTTGGTGTTCATGGTCCCCAGTGGACTTGTAAGTGTCAAAGGGGCGCAACTACAGGCACAGAATATTAAAAATAATACACTTTGCTTTTCGTGTTGTTGTTTTGTGTTTTGAATATGTGATTTTCAAAATGTACTTTTTCTGAATACCTGTCCTCATTTAGGGGAGCAGATCCGTTTGAGTGCATGTGTGGACGTGTAGGGGTCGAGGGATTCGCAACTACAGGCGATGAGGACATAAAGTATGCAAATTCCCAAACAGTGGTAATATTATGGATACTAAACTCTGCTTTTCATGTTGTGATTGTTTCGTGTTTGGAATGGGTGTATCATCATAAAGTGCTATCGCCTGATTTAGATTGGGGGTATACGGATATTTTCTCAGATTCTAACAAAAAATATTGTAGTTTTGATCGATTTCACTCGGCGTTTTGTTACATGATCAAACAATTGTAAACTTAGCAGTCACTTGTCCAAGGCGTGCTTCTAGAAAATAAATCTGGACTAAAGTTGTACGTTAGTTGAAATTCTAAAACAACACATTATATAAGTTACTTGGGGACGATGTTGCTGGGGTCCTGAATCTGGTTCTGTATGCAGGCAAGACACTTCTCACCGCCAATCAACGCGACCGTCTGGAACTCTGCCGAGCAGCTGGCGGACACACAGTCCAAGAAGCCTCCGACCGCCGATCAATCGCTCGCCGGTATCATACAGTCACTGGCGATTACGCACGCAAGTAATGCGGTCGTCGGCTGATTCGGGCATGGCGGGACTTGAACATAAAGCAGACGTGAGCTTAACAACAACAAAAAAACGCGGTGGTTTTGGGGATGTAGTGTCCGCGTAGCACCTAAGAAGACATGGGTTCCATCCCCGTTCTGAAGATCTTTCCTTTACACTCCAAGTACAAGGTATACCCACGAAACTGACACTAGACAGGCACAATATCATTTGGAGTTTAATGCAATCGAACTAAACACATGGGTGTAATGCAATATACTAACATGAGTGCAGGTATTTAACAATAAGCATTTTAGCAAAATAACGTAACTCAATTGGTCATTCAAACAATTGGTCACCTACGAAGGGGCATCTCTGACTGCGACGGAAGTATGCCGTTGAAGAGGTGCAGGCTGCTATGAGAGTGCGGGTAGATATCCAGTAGACCAGTCACGATCGCCTCAATATCTTTTCCAGTCATGACCTCGAAATAAAATATAAATACAGTTATTGTGTATAGTATTTCTATAGGCAAGACACAACTCAAACCAATGCATATTGCATAATTTCACTCATATAATAACGAATATACATTAAATCAATGGTTGAAAATAAATAGTAACACTATCTGAACTTATATCATCATATAATTGAATGACTCGAGAAAAGGGTGTTAAACTGGTGGATATAGTTTTCGAAATGTGAAGCTCGTACACCAGTTCCTGCTTGAACTTCAAATTGCCTAAAACCACACTCGCCAACATCGATCACTTTGTCAAACCTGTATTAATACAGATTGCTAAAGTGGTGTTACAAATAATCCCAATGCCTACGAACTCCAGACAATTTCATATTTGATAAATAAATCGTTGTTAAGGGAGACTGTACGATTTTCATATGTGTTTAATTGTAATACATTGATAAAAAATATGTTACAATAACACAAAATAGACAAGAAAAAGTATTCATTGAAGACGAATTTCATAAAATGCAGCAAAGACAAGTTAGCGCTGGTTAAAGCCGATGCCGACACTTTTACTCGTATTTGCTAGGAAACAAAATTGTGTCTTTGTGTCTTATGAACGAATCTGCACAAAAACTAAATTTATATTCCCATTGTACATACATGATATATATGCTGGCGAATTCGGCTGGAAGCCTTTTTCGATTTCAGAATTAAACACTGGCTTATTTCGCATTTTTCGACACATGTTCTTCTTAACTTATATTTTAATTTATATTGAAATATATGTATAACAAGTTTTTTACACATTTAATATACATTCATAAGTATTTGACAAAATCGTACAGTCTCCATTAAAAAAAACACAAGTTTATCTTCCAAATATCAAAATTTGCAAAATCTGATTTGTAATATCCGAAATTTGCAACAAAACGATTTCGTTAATATTACGGTACCCATGTATTTTGTTTCAAAACCGACCAACTAGTTGGAAAAAGAACAATAACCTTAAAAAAAGAAATTAATAACTAAATAGCCTGTTTATGGCAGTGGTATTTATAAGTGGTTAACTTTATTGAAACAGTATTTGCGTGCGTGAATTGACTAGATTAAGTTGTATAATTTTCTAAAAAAATATTTGTAAAAAGGGGTGGTTTCTTCCTTTTCCAAAATGTCCAATTGTTAAATGTTCTAAATTATGTGTTAGTTTTGTTTTGCATTCAAAAGAACCTTTGAGCTTAAAGACGATAAACCTAAAGTCAAAATTGCAAGGTCTAAAGCCCCCACCTCCTGCAAGCATACGATATCTGCATTCTCGCCCCGAATGGCGTGTATGATTGCCGTCCGCCTGTCGTCTCGGCTTGTCTCGTGGCCCGGATTCTTGAGTTCAACCACTCCGGTCAGCCCCGTGTTGAACGTCAATGCCTACAGAAAACAATGAATGGAATACCGTCCAGTAAAACTGGAGAATACTCAAAACCTTTGCTTAAGACAATGAATACAAAAAAAAAATAAACAATGACTGCAAAACCATGCAGGCAATTAGATTTTAAAACCCTGATGTTAAATGACAAGGTTCAAACCCATCTGACACAATTAATTCTAAAGCCTTCAGTATAGCAATCAATTATCATCCCTTTCATAAAATAAACAAGGCCAAACCTTTTCACTTAAACGATGAATATCAATCCTTTATGTTGAACAAACAATATGAATACCATGAAGTTTGACATGAATACAAAGTTTTTCCGATAAATATATGAAAACATAATAAAATAAGAATACAGTCCAACCTCAGGTGACCAATTTTTAGATGGTTGGCCTCTTGGTAGTATTGCTAGGATGTTATCCCAATCAGTCTTATGCACACAGTGTCATATATATGGATAAAACAAAAACTACGAAAAATAATTTATGTCAACATAACTTTTCAAAACATATTAAAGTGTTATCGATTTTCTTTTAAGATTTGCAGTAATATTATTACATGAATCAATGTTAAATAGTTGACACTCTTCCTATGTTAGAAAAAAATATTCAATTTTTAATAACATTATACTGACATATATCTGTTTTTTTTAAAATGCTACCATACATGATATAAACATATCTTTTCGACAAATAATTTGTAAATTAACTTGCTTCTATTTTGCATATGTTTCTTTTGTCTTTGTAATGCTTATCCATGCTACCGCTACATATATTGTAGACTTTTTTTCTTGCGTGTTTTTTGTTAATTATTTATTCTTTGTTGTCGTTTCCGTTCACTATATGAAAATCTTGCTTATTGCGTTAGAATCGACTCAACAGAATAGTTGTATTGTTTTTGTATATGTTAAGTTTTGTGTTGTTTCCTTTAAATCTATATATGGTTGCATTGAGAAAAAATTACGTTGTCATAGATGATATTGTTAAGTAAACTACAATGTTTTGTTTATGAAATATCAATTGCTGAGACCTGGATTGTGAATTTTTCCATACAGTGTACTCATCTTACCCATCTTTCTATTACACTTAACCTATTGTTTAGGATGAATACCTCTTCTCTATGTTTTAAAATAGAAACTAACTGGACAAGCACATACACATTATCATTTACATCACTCTCCACCTTTTAAAATGATTAAAATATGTACTTTGAATGTAAAAGGGCTAAACAATAAAGACAAACGAAAACAAATCTTCAAATGGTTAGACGAAAAAAAAATAGTTTATGCCTACTACAGAAAGTCACTTGACACATACTTTAGCACAAACCTTAAAAGATGAATGTGACGGAGACACCTATATCAGTGGACAACATACGTATAAACAAGGCATTGCATTTCTGATTAAAAACAATATAGAGATCACAGTCGATAACTTTAACGAAATAAAAATTGGCGGACTAGCATGTATAGATATCAAAATACATGAAACACAATTAACATTAATCAACGTTTACGGCCCTAACATAGATGATTCCACTTTTTTACGAAACATTACAATCCTTTATAATTAATAATCAAGATAAAACATTATAATCGGTAGTGATTTCAATACTGCTGTTAACCTTTTATTAGATAAAAAGAAGGGAAACCTTCATGCTCATTCCAAAAATAGAAACATTTTGAATAACATAATTGAAAACAACAGTATGATAGACATCTGGCGTACAGTAAATCTAAACGAAAGCAAATTCACCTGGCACTCAAACACAAAACCAACAATATTGTGTAGATTAGACTATTATTTTTTTTTCAATATCTGAGTCAATTTGCAACAGTATTGACACATGTAGCATAAAACCAGGATTTATGACTGATCACTCTCTAGTTGAACTTAAACTGCACAAAATACAACCTGAAAGGGGCCCAGGATACTTTAAAATTTATAACAGCATCTTATTAGATACACAATATCAAACACAAATAAAACAGGACATATCCAATACAGTTTAATATAATAAAGATGCAAACCCAAACACCTTATGGGAAGTAATTAAAGGAAATATACGTAACACAACAATTAGAAACTCATCATTTAAACAACAAGAAACACACAAACTTGAAAGTGAAACCATTAAAATCATTGCAACACTTGAAAAAAATTGCATGAAATAAACACAAATGATACCAACGCAATTGAAAATGAAATAACATAAAACAAGTATTAGAAGGAATCTATCATACACAGCTCAATGGAATGATACTACGTACGCGTGCACAGAATGTTGAACACAATGAAAAAATACACAATACTTCGCAAACATCGAAAAACGTAGAAGCGAACACAAAACTGTACACAAATGATAAGTCAATGGCGAAGATATAACAAACAGAACTCAAATACTAGAAAAACAACGTTTATTTTTCGAAAACCTCTATAAACGATTTTTTTTTAAATAACACCTTTTTTAAAAATACACATCATGCTTTAAATCAAGAGGAAAAACTATAGTGTGACGGATTACTTAATGAATATGAATGTGGATTAGCGCTTTAAGAAATGCAAAATAACAAAAGTCCAGGATCTGATGGCATCACTATCGAGTTTTATAAAATATTCTGGAATGATATTAAAACACATTTAATTAATTCATTAAACTATTCATTTAACAACGAAAAACTAACTACGCTTAAAAAACAAAGTATAATATCACTCATTTCAAAACCTGGAAAAAACTTAGAATCCTTATCAAACTAGCGTCCGATTAGTTTACTAACACATGATTATAAAATTGCAACTAAAAGTATATCAAACAGAATTAAAAAAATATTACCATCAATCATTTCAAGATCACAATATTGTTTCATTAAAGAAGGTAACATTGGTGAAAACGTACGGCTGATACAAAAATGCATAAATTATTTCAACCAACCAAACAATTCTGGCCTTATTTTCTTTGTAGATAGAAAAGGCTTTCGATTCACTTGATCATTCGTTTATGTTCTCTTGCTTAGAAAATATGAATTTTTGGTGAAAGTCTAATTAAATGGGTTAAATTGTTTTATACCGATATTTACAGCATAATTATTAACAAAGGCTTTTTTAAAAACAGTTTTAACATCGGACGAGGGGTAAGACAAGAATGTCCACTTCCATCCTCGCTATTTATTATATGCATAGAGTATCTATCACACAATATCCAATCAAATAAACATATAAATGGAATATCGCTAGAACCAGACGAAGAAATTAAACAGTCCCTAGTTGCTGACGATGCAAATTACTTTTTAAATGACAGAAATGACTCATTCAATTATCTTATGAATCGCTAACCCTTTTTGTAATGGCATCGGGTCTTAAAGTAAACAAAAATAAATGCACTGTGCTACAAGTAGGTAAATTTAAACAACGTAATATTCATCTTAAAAAAGAAATCAAATTCAATTGGACATCAGATGAAGCAACAACGCTAGAAATAACTTTTACAAACAATGAAAATGAAACAGTTCTAAAAAAACATATTGCCTAAATTATAAAAAAAATGTTTAAAATTATGGCAGCATCGTAAACTTACACTAATCGGAAAAAAAAACACCGTTTTAAAAACGTTTGCACTCCCTTAATTAATGTATACACTCACAGTTCAACCAAACCCACCAAATGATATAATTAAAGATATAAAATCAGAAATATTTAATTTCATTTGGGACGGTAAACCTGTATAAATTAAGCGAACTCAATTAATTCAATCAGTAGAACATGGAGGTATCCGACTAACGGATATATATTTATTCCTGAATGCAATCAAATGCACTTGGGTTAAACGATATCAAGATAATACCAATACGAGTAAATGGAAATTATTCAACCAGAAAATTCTAAAAACATATGGTGATTACTTAATTTTTTGAATGTAATATCAACAATAATATTTTAGATGAAATTTCCACCAACAACATATTTTTATCGTATGTTCCATCGGCATGGTATAAAGTTACTCATAATTTAGAAACCAACATAAACAGTAAATCCATTTTATGGAACAATAAAGACATAATTTCCAACAATACGACGTTTTTCTGTTAACATTGGTTTGAATGAAACATAAAATATGTAGATCAATTGTACGACTACAGGATAAACGACTTCTATTCTTTAGATAATTTATGCTACATATTCGGAATACCTTCAAGTAATTTCCTGATGTACTACACATTGATCAAAAGTATACCCATACACATTAAAGCTGTAACAAATACAAATAACCCACCAAGTACTCAAACAACATTCATAGAAAACATAATTGCACAACAAAACAAAACGAACACAATATTTTACGCACTTCAAGTTAAAAATCATGCCGAAACCTCCAAAGCTCAAACTAAATGGCAAAACCTTCTTGGAGAAACAGACTTTAATTGGAAACAAATATTTATCATGCCATATAAATCGCATACTGATAGCACACTAAGAAATGTTCAATATAAATACATTCAGAGAATCATAGCTACAAATAAATATCTTTTTAAGTGCAACCTATCCAACACAAATCTATGTGATATGTGTTGTGAACATATTGAAACAATAGAACACCTTTTCTGGGAGTGTAAACATATTCAAACTCTATGGAATCAATTAACAACCTTTCTAGAAAAACAACGATTAAATGTTTAACTATGTCTCTTAGACATCAGTCTAGGAGTAAATACATTCAAAATACCAGAGGTTAAAAACACCTTGAACTACATAATAATATTAATGAAATATTTCATATTCAGCATGACATACAGAAAACAAACTCCTACACTGAACTGTTTTATCAATTATTTAAAACTTAAGATTCAGATTGAAAAATAAATAGCCCTCAGCAATGATACACTTCACATATTTGAACATAAATGGAAACACATTAAACTTTCATAAACAAGTCCAGTTTTTGCTTTCTACCCACTTTATGCAACTCATCTTTATTCGTTATTCCTTTTTTTAATCTAATGGAAACAACAAGGGCAAAAAAGTATATATTAGCATATCTTGTATAACATGTTTGAATATTATTGCTGCGTGATTTCATTTTGTTTTGTGATTATATACATGTATACATTGTATGTCTTATATTGAATTACAAAAACAAGTAATATAAACAAAGACTTATTGGCGATAAACGAAGTGTAATAACATATTTTTTTCTTTTGAATAATACCAATTAATATTTCATAAATTGTTTTGAATTCGTATATATTGTACAACTTAAGAACTAATTGACGATACTATTGTTGTTTACTCCATGCATCTGTTTCATTAAGTAAATCCACTTGATGGTTTTACGTTGATTGGAACATTTTTTTTAATAACGGTGGCCACGTGTCATTAGTGTCACGTCCAAAAAGTATGAATAGTTATTAATCATAAGGACGTCATAACAGTATCGTTCTAATT
>VMBQ01001978.1:77108-88486 GCA_007657795.1 Dreissena rostriformis
CTGGAGCTCTTTAGTCCTGTTGTTTACATTAATCAATTTAAAGCATTTAATCACAAACTTCAAAACATGCCGAAATCTGTCAACAAGTCCCTGTTATTGATGATTAAGGTCGAGTTTGATACTGTATGGTCTTATGTTTGTGATTAAATATTGTATCAGTGTTGTGTTTTTTAGTAAGCCGTTGTGATCCCAATTAAGATTGAAAACAATATAAAATGTTTATGCATATCTTTAACAGTCTATGTACCGGTACTTGGGTTTCGCCTAATTGATGTATTGTAAGAAATTTGACATAGACGGTAGGGATAGTTAAACAAAAAAATCTCTGTTAAAAGTGCGGTGACCCCCTTTTTTATTTTTGTTTTATGATAACAATATATAGATGAACATATTTGAGCAGTTTCGCAAAAAAGTTATTAGATAGAACTTTTTTAAATTCCATTTTGTGGTTAAAATAGTAAAAAATTGACGTTTTTTTGGGTGACATAAAAATTATAAAAATTAAATTTCTTAAAATTTAACTTGTGTTCTCCATTTTTTTGGTAGTTTGTGGTTTAATTAAATGGTATATGATATATATTAGCTTATATAATATCTACATGTTGCCAATTTCATAGGTTATTAATCATTTTTATGCAATTAGAGATTTTTCAGTTTTAATGAAAAGGTACATGTTATATAATGGTGAATAAAATCAAAGCAAGGAAGGTGACCCTATGTTTTTATTTCATTTTTCATATAGTATTTGTATGAAGTACTTGAATATAAATTTTGAGCAAAAGTTATTAGATGTAAAAAAATCAGCAAAACTGCAGCAACACCCCTTAAATGAAATGGGTTGAGTAGTGTAATACCCATTTAACGCATTTGTATTTCAATTAAAATATATGAAAGTGATTATGTTGTCACGTAGAGACGTTTTCCACCAGACATTTTTTTTTCGATACATCGAATATTCATGTTCTCAGCAAAAAAGGGGCTCTTTTGATAATTTCGGAGTTTAAATTTCTATCATATTTCATTTAGGGAATTCAATCAAGATTTACTTTACTTTTTACAAAATTAATTTTCCTTGACTGACTTTTTTTATTTGGGGTAACCAATAAATGCGATGTGCTGTACGATTGACATAAAACGGAACCTAATGCTTGTTTACAAAATATGAGCTGTTTTGAAGACAATATAGCGGCGTCACTTCCTAAATATCAAACTTTAAAATCGAACACCTATGCCGGTTAAATATGAATTAAATCATAACAAATCGTCTTAAGATAAGAACTAATTTTCTTTGGAAAAAGTTTCATCCATACTCAATCAAGTAAATGTTTAACAAAGTGTTGCACAAGTATGCGTGTTTTGATGTACTAAACATAATAAAGAGATTCGCCGATTGAAGTGCATATTATAAATGAAGTTGCAAAGGAGTCATGGTTTCAGAGAAACAAACTTCGAGATCTCCCATACTCTTGGGCGATGATATATTAAATGAATACACTGTTGCCAACACTGAATTCCAGCAATGGACATTAAGAAACATGACAAGAGATGTGTAGAACATTGAGCTATAACGTGCACACGCGATAAAACAATCTCTTTAAAAAAATGCGATTAGTCTTAAACTATCACTTACAAATTAACTTAGAATGTGTATGCTGAATAGCTTAAATTTCTACATATCTCTTGTCATGCTTAAAATATAACAATGTGTTAACACAGATGATGTGGCGGACCATGCGCACCCGCTATCCAAAAAAGCGAGTTCCAAAGGAGCACTTCGTTCTTCATCTGGAAACGCTTTACTCCACACCGTCAGTTCAACAAAATTTGAGATCGCTGTGATAAGGTTTGAAACGACAACACAATGCCTGTTTTCCCTAGTTTTAGCGCTTTTTGAATGTGTTGAATTTCTAGCTAACACGCGAGATCTCAATGGGCGCATATTCCATTCTTTTACAGAACGTCAGACAGAGAGGACAAACATACTTTGTCAGTACGATGTTGCTTCGAATAAGGATATTTAGCAGCAATGGATTCGATTCACCAACACCAGCGATGCATTGAGTCAGTGGGACGGAGAGTGCTTCGCAAAACTGTGAGGAATGATGTCGTTTAACGGGTCAGCGTTGATGAGTTTATATTTAATAGAACTGTTTGAAGAATATGCGGACTGTTATTGAGAATAATATATATATAGTTTAGCGACTATCATTCGCTTTCTGTTCATGTTAATGTTGTATCTGCTATATAAAAGGTATGCGTTTTACAACAAAAGCCTGTGTATTTCTGTATTATCTCTCGTATGTATCGTTATTTATATTCACGAATGGCACTTTTATGATCTGACTTTTCGAGAAATAAACTGTGATTTAATAAATATTAATCAGTAGGGAAATCTTCAAAGAAACTGAGACAATTTACACAATATAAGTGCAAAGACAATAGTCAGGTTAATATACATGCGGATTGCACAGGCTAATCTGGGATGACAATTTACGCACAAGTATTTTGCCCAGTTTTCACAGAACACGCCAAATTTATGAAGTTACAAAGGACTCATGCACATGAACACGCTTACTTAGTCAGTGGTTTCAGATGAGAAACTTTGAGATCCACCATACTCTTATACGATGTTATATTATAATAAACACACAGTTGCCAACACTGAGTTCTAGCAATGACCATTAAGAAACATGACAAGAGATATGTAGAAACTTGAGATATCACGCTCACATGCGATACAAATAAAAAATATTTTTTTAAATGCGAATAGTCTTTAACTTTTATTTGCCAATGAACTTAGAATGTGGATGCTTAATAGCTCAGGTTTCTACATATATCTTGTAATGTTTTTTTCCAAATAAAATACAAAGGAGAATGAAATACAAATAAAGTTATTATAAAGCAGATTTTATTCATCAAAGCTTTTTGTGAGTGTAAAACTCATAACACAAGATTTACATTTTAAAGTTTCCATATATCAGCGCA
Source organism: Dreissena rostriformis (assembly GCA_007657795.1). Classification (NCBI taxonomy): domain Eukaryota; kingdom Metazoa; phylum Mollusca; class Bivalvia; order Myida; family Dreissenidae; genus Dreissena; species Dreissena rostriformis. Next base: position 80,094 of record VMBQ01001978.1, read on the forward strand.
TATATATGATAGTAAAGATATCAGCAACAAAACCAATAACCAAAAACTAAATTAATCGTGACAAAAGCACAGCAGACTATAGCAAACACACAACACATCATCACAAACACACAGCATACCATCACAAACACACAGTATACCAAAACAATCACACGGCATACTATGGTAACCACACAGCATACTATTATAAGCAAACACCATATGATTAAAACCAACATTATTATAATTAAACAGCAGATATATCAAAAGTCGAGGCGTTCCATAGAAAGCCATGCATGCTTTGCTTTGAATCTTTAATTGACGTTAAACACATTTGGAATACAATTACAGTAGTTGGAGCAGCAAGCATAGATAAAATATATGAAAAGTAGTTTTTTTCCAGTTAACGTGTGTCTGTGCTATTCCCGTCGTTAAACATTATACAAAATGTGCATACCTTAATATAACAGTAGAGCGAACAAGGCATTATCCCACTTCAACAAATTGCCACATTTTAAATTACAAAAAGCTTGTCTGCATTGTGGAAAAATCAACTTCATGTCAATTGACTGGTCATTTGTTTATGATAAAATTAGATAACGTTAAATAAAACAAAACATATGCTTACGATACATTTGAAAAGATTGCTTATTGTGATTTAAAAACAACAACAAACAAACACTACAATAATAAAATTAAACGTGAAATCGTAGTTATGGGGCATGCTATTTCCGACCGACGAATAATGGAACCAAGACACAAAATATTAAAATATTCCAAATTAATAATTGACATATTCCAAATTAATAATTGAACAAATATCAACAAACAGCAACAACATAAGTAAAACGTGTGTCGATCTGCTTTTTTTTCCCAAAGACGTTAAAACGTAGTTTCAACACATCTCGCAATAGGTTAAACATCAATAACTCAAATAAAGAATACAAATAGTTCAAACATACAATAATATAACTAAGCATATGCAAATATGTCATTTTCAAAAAACGTGGGATAGTCAACACCCGACTCGCAATAGGATGATTTACTGTAGAAAAGTTATTTTTTTCGTGGCATATTAATTTTCGTTGATTTCATGGGTTGACCGAACCACGAATGAAAAACAAAGATCGGAAAATAACCGACGGAAATAACTCTTTTTTTTCCAAAATCAGATGTCTACGAATTCACGTTTCCACATAAGTCAGTTTTTTATTAAAAAAAATACAAAATTTTCATACGACGAGTAAACATGATTAAAAAGTTACACACACACACTTGAAGTGTAGGACGATGTGATATTTCCGGCCACTCGGAGTGGTTCCCACAATCGGTTCCGCGTTGCTCCGCTCCGCCTGCATCGACTCCATGAACACGAACAGGGGACCAACCTTCAAGGCCACCGTACCGCCCGCGAGGTCCACCCGAACCGCGTTCTCCTTCATGATGTTAAGAAGGGAGTCGACGAAGATGTTCTTCATATCCTCCTTGATGATCTCGTCGAAGATGAGCTGAACGTGAGCGTACGGTATGCCATTGGACGCCATCATGTGACAGGAATAAATATATAAATAACGCTACAAAAGCAGTATTTCATGTTTAACCTTGTTGATTCATTTTTATGAAATCATGCCATTGGATTCAATTATGTGACAGGAATAAATATATGAGCCTCGCTCTTAGACAACGGGACGTAATACATGTGCGTAAAATTATTTCCCCAAATTAGCAAATTTTCGTTTAAAAGAAGTTTCTTAAAAACGAAAATCCAGTCTAGGCGGACTGTTGTCCCCGATTAGCCTTTGGGAACTGCACAGGCTAATCTGGGACGATGCATTACGCATATGAATTAAGATCGGTTTTCTCAGAGCACGGCTCATATTTTTATAACGATTCTCAAGCAGTATGAAATGTTAAACCTTGTTTATTCTAATTCTTTCCAGGACATCACGACATTGGATTCCATCATGTGAACGCAATACAAAACCAAAGATGCTATTAAAGCAATATCTAGTTAAACTATGACTTTGATTATTTCTTGAGGAGAAAGGTAAACTCGTGGCATTCGATTCCATCTTGTTAAGGAAATTAATTTGCAAATACATACATGTACACACGTTCAATGTATAACATTAAGAATAGTCAGTGTTTGACGATGCTGACGATATTGTGTCAAAACATATGATTTACTTGCATTTAAATGATATTGTCAGTGAACAAAAGGGAAATAAAAATTTACATAATTTACAATGAATAAAGATGTTTATGCTATGTTTTTTTTAAGAAGAACATCCCCCAGTGTTTTGCTTTTTGCTTCATACTGTTGTGTATGTATAATTGTACTGTAATGCATATGCGATCGGTCACATAAGTAATTAAAACATAGAAAAAACGCCTAGCAGATGATAAGAGACATTTATTTTCTAAAAATTAGTCTTGAATTTCAGTGTTTAAGTATTTTTTAGTGACTCACATAAAGGAGTCAACAAAAATGTACCCGTTTGTTTTGGTATGTGTTAGTCCCATATACAGAGAAGGAATCACGTGACAAGCACAATCGCGACATCCATGCCGAGACATGTATTTTTCGCCGTTTTATATCTCGACTAGACTCGCGACATTTCTTAGCGGGGTGACCTAATTACAGCTCCACTATGAAAATTCGCAGCGAGCAAAGTCGAGATATAAAGCGAATTTTAATACGAAATAGACGCTAATAACCTTCTTGCTAATATGGCTGGAAAGTTAGCGGCATTAAAAAATTTGATACAAGTAATAAAGAGTATACAACGGCGAAAATACCTGTCTCATGAAATCAACAGCATGGCTTAAGAGGCTGACATTATATAATGATAAGAATGTTAATTATCATTGATTTTCGTACATTTATTGATATATTTACATATGCAACTTGCACTTTTTACGCCGGATGTTGTGATCGCTTTGCACATGCGCACTTGCATATTTTACGGGTCTTGCAGATTTTACGCTACACCGGCATCGACTTTGCCACCTTGGTTGTCACGTGATTACCCCCTCTGATATATTCTCAATTAAGTGCGAAAACTTACGTGAATGACGTGATCTTGCAGCCACCGTAGGATGGCAAACCTCGGCGAGGGTCCCCGTACCAGACACTCACCTGCAGGAACACAGAGGTATTTACATTCGATGTATTCTTAAATTTAGGTATGAATTTCTTTCGAAACCAAATATTTTGGTACATAATGTTACTTACATGTAGGTATAATAATTTAACATACTGTGTTACCGTGTTATAACTGAATTCTTTTAAGACTATTTTACGTAAGTCCAGCAAACACAGTTCATTTTTGCCAAATTCCTCAAACTGGATTAACGAGAAAAGGTTTGATTGCTATAAATTAAAGATATTGGGACCGTAACCACGAATCTGTGAACACGGATGATAATTAATTGTATCGCTGCTAAATCACGCGGGGTACCAATAATGTTAATTTATTTCACCGGGAAATTACATGCTAACAAAACAGATACCAAGCGCGTGTATCTACAAACGATCATCAACTTAAACGGAGGGAAAAAGCTTTTATTTCAACAATCGCATTAAGTCTTTGGCTTTATGATTTAATGGCAGTATTGCGTCTAACTATATAAACCGGTACATTTTGCTACAAGCATTTTATAGGTATGTAGTCAGAAAAAAAATCATTAAACAAAACTGTATCTGAATTTACACAACTTATTTAAGCATAGTAAAAAATGGCCCAGACACGTGGGTATAATTATGCAGTAAAACTTACATTTTTACGAAAATCCCCGGATGCATTCATATACTGATGTAAAACTTACATTTTTACAAAAATCCCCGGATGCATTCATATACTGTTTTAAAACTTACATTTCTAAATAAAATCTCCTGTTCCAATCATATTCTGTTGTAAAACTTACATTTCTACACAAATTGTCTGATACATTCATATACTGAAGTAACACTTTTATTTCTACACAAATTTTCTGATACATTCATATTCTGATGTACAACTTACATTTCTACAAAAATCCTCTGATACATTCGGTACTGCTGTTAAAGTTGCATTTTTACAAAACTCCCCTAATAAATTCATATACTGCTTTAAAACTTACATTTTTACAAACTCCCCACATACACTCAAGACTGTATCTTATTTCACACACTTAGCTTAGTTTTGAGTTCCATTACATACATAGAAATTATTTGCCCAGACACGTGGACATTATTCTGCTGTAAAACTTACATTTTTACAAAACTGCGCAGATACATTCATAAACTACTGTAAAAGTTACATTTTTAAAAAGTCCACAAAACATTCATATACTGATGGAAAACTTACATTTTTACAAAACTCCGCAGATACATTCATGTACTCGGCCGATGAGCTGTTTAGCATGGTCGCTGTCAGCGAGAAATTCAGGGCTGTCGCTGAAAGCAATGATGAAACATGCTGTTATTACAAAAGATTGCCTTATGTTCTGAGAGCAACACACTTTTCAGCCTCTTTTTAAGAAAGCCGGGCTTATTGCGTTTGCGTAAAGTGTCGTTCCAGGTTAGTCCACACAGGGACGACACTTTCCGCTTTTATTGTATTTTTCGTTTCCATGAAGTCTCTTCTTAGCACAAATCCAGTTAAGAAGGAACGTGTCGTCACTGATTAGCCTGTGTGGACTGCTCAGGCTAATATGAGACGATACTTAACGCACTTGCAGTTTATCCCGTTTTCCCAGAGCGAGGCTCATTTATTTTGAATATGACGTCCAATGCATTTTGTTGTGAAGTTTTCATTACAATACAGTCACTTGGGATTGTTCTTTTTGTTAACATTTTTAATTGCACTCTGATTGAAACTGAGCATTTAATTTATTAAAACATTCAGAAATAAAAGAAAGTAAGAGTATTAATTTAAGCATTAATACAACATCCTTATTACTCCTAAATGCAGATTATATTACTAATGTTTTTCCATATGTAGCGTTTGCATATCTACTCAATGAGCTTACTTGCATTTAACGTTAGGCGCGTCGGTAATCCCTCCGCCAGATCCCATGAAATCGCTCGTGTTCACCCTTATGACCGCGTAGCTCAACTGACGCGCAATGACGTCACCAAAGAGATCGTAGGTATTCATACCGATAGTAATATCCGGGAAAGACTTAATGACTTGCTGAAAGTCGCTGCTCATAACGGGCACCACGCCACCAAACACCAAGGATACCGTCGACTGTAATTCTGCACCGATTCGGTTTCGGTCGTAGCTGTAAAAGAGATCAGCATAGTCAGCAACCAAAACCGAACCGGTGCAGAAATACTTTCGGCGACTCATTTGGTCTCGTATTCAGTTACAAAATANTAAAAAAAAAAAAAAAAAAAAATATTAAAAAAAAAACAAATAAAAATAAAATAGCCTCCTAGATTCAAGTAAACGTTTGCCATAATTTGATTTTTAACGTCGTGGTAATTACATTTTACCAATGGAATATTAAAATAACAGTGTACCGCATCATGGAATTAAAGCACGCACGTAGCTAAATTACTGAAGAAACGTTTTCATTTATGGATTTAACGTCTCGTCATTAAACAGACTTATAACGTATATACATAAATACCTACCTTATTTTGATTTGTTAACTGTTAAACGATTTGTGTGCAAAGGTCTTAAAGAATCCAACGATACATATGCATCTACGTACATATTATTTCACCGCCAATTAGCTACGCATATATAATGATGTAATCAGATGTGTCAAAAGGTACGTTTGGCACAGCAATATGTGATATTATTTAAATTATATTTTTTTACTCTTATTCCTAGGTCTAAAAAATCTGTTTGTTAATAATTCCATCGTTTCATTCGTTCTTTTATGCCGGTTAAGTCATATGTCTTATAATCGGTCTGGAGACAGCTTTCACCTCAGATGGGATTGAATAATAATATAAGATAGGGTGTTATGAAAAAACATGGAGTGAATAAAAAAAACGAACTTAACAGAGCACATGTACTCGTGTTTAGCACGAAGTTTAATCGTAGTGCAACTATCATTGTAGGTTTAATACAGTGGGTCCCATGTGTATGCATCCGCTAATAAACGAATAACAAGTTTATTCTAGCTTAAGGTATTTTTATTCAGAATGTACGAAAGCAAAGCGTTCAAATTTTAAATTAATATACAGGTCGTACTAATTTATTTAAAACCAAAAGTATTTACGTAAAAAAAACATGAGACAGAACTAAACAACGAAAATATTGGATGCAAGAAACGCTGCAAGGGATGAATAAATATAAAAAAGCAGATATCAATAATATAACAAATATACAACGTGAAACGCCGAAAACTAAATCAATTAACAAATTGTTAAAACAAAGTTTGAAATATTAAAATATAATGATAATTATTCACTTCGCTACAATAAAGCAAATAAGCAAGGACTTTGTCACAAGAATGTTTGATATTCCTTTTTTTTTTATATAAACATAAATGAAGCAAATGTTCAGCTGAATCGTCGAATGTGACATTGTTATTAAGCAGATGTTTCTTCATAAAATCTTCCCTAGCCACTTGCGGACGTAGTGGTTGTCACGGAGACATCTCTCACAACTGGGTTGGAGTTTTCCGGTCGAAATTCCACTTCCGGCACTCGGAAATCGGCTTGCGCAAGGACCACGATGTTTCCGTTGATAATGAGACGACTCACATTTTCTTTCATGATCTTGATTATCTTATCCACGAAGGGAACGGCGTTTTATTGCGTAATCACCTCGTTAAAACGCAAGCTGACTTGACATATGGCTTCGTTCCGTTCATACTTGAAACAAAACATACACAATTGCTATATATTGCCAAAAAATGCATTGGATTGTTCATTATATATTTATGTATTTAGTTGTAAACCATTTTACAGGAAAACTATATATTTTAAACATCTTAAGTATTTTCCCATGTGTATTGTTCATATAACTGTATTATATTAGATCAGTTTACACCTATCTATGACTAATTTAACTTGATCTTTATTAATAACCGTTGCTTTTATTATTTCTTTCATTTTATATAATTAACATTTCTAAAACTGCAAGCATATCTCGCGTCGGCTGCGTGTTGGGCTTATCTAGTTTCGGCCCGGGGTTTTAATTAGGGTCGGCGTCAGGGACACGTACAAACAACCTATTTAGCGTATTGTGCGATAGATCGACTACGAGTGGGTATGCACCTTTAAGGGCCCCTTTCCAACAAACAAGATTTATCCCCCGGCAGCGACCTATTGCAAGCATATCTCTCGTTCGCTGCGTGTCGGGCTGACCTAGTTTCGACATGGGGTTTAAATTAGGGTCGGCGCCAGGGACACGTTCATACAGCCTACTAAACGTAGTATGCGGTATATCGACGACGAGTGGGTATGAACCTTTAAGGGCCCCTTTCGGAGAAACAATAGTTACCCCCCCCGGAATCGACCTAGTGCGCGCTGATCTCCCGTCGGCTGCCTGTCGGACTGACCTACTTTCGGCTCGGGGTTTTAATTAGGGTCGGCGTCAGAGCGACGTTCATGCAGCCTATTTAGCGTATTATGCGCTTCATCCAAGGCGAGTGGGTATACACTTTAAAGGGCCCCTTCGAACACACAAGAGTTATCCCCCGGTAGCGACCTTTTGCAAGCATATGTCCCGTCGGCTGCGTGTCGGGCTGACCTAATTTCGGCCCGGGTTTAAATTAGGGTCGGTTTCAGAGGAACGTATATACAGCCTATTTAGCCTAGTATGCGCCATATTTACGGCGAGTGGGTATGCACCTTTAAGGGCCCCTTTCGGACACACAAGAGTTATCACCGGAAGTGACCTAGTGCACGCTCTTCTCCCGCTGGCTGCCTGTCGGGCTGACCTAGTTTCGACCCGGGGTTTTATTTTGAGTGGGCGTCAGGGGGACGTACATACAGCCTATAAAGCGCATTATGCGCTATATAAACGGCGAGTGGATATGCACCTTTAAGGGCCCCTTTCGGACAAATAAGAGTTATACCCTGGAAGCGACCTAGTGCACGCTGATCTCCCGTCGGCTGCTTGTCAAGCTGACATAGTTTCTTCCCTGGGTTTTAATGAGGGTCGGCGTCAGGGGGGTGGGGGCGTACGTACAGCCTATTTAGCATATTGTGCGCTATATCCAAGGCGAGTGTGTATGAACTTTTAAGGAACCCTTTCGGATAATCAAAAGTTATCCCCCGGAAGCGACCTAGTGCAGGCTGATCTCCCGTTGATCATTACAAACACCATCATCACCATCACCACCACAACCATCACCTTCACCACCACCTTCACCACCACCATCATCACCAACACCATAACCACCAACACCAGCAACATCATCATTCCCACAATCACTACCACCATCGCCAACACCATCAACATCAT
>VMBQ01001978.1:90303-100310 GCA_007657795.1 Dreissena rostriformis
TCAATACATTGGTCAATATGGTGGAATAATTCTTGTTGAATTAATCAAACATATTATTTATCATGGTTTTGTTGAAAACACATTAGGAATCTTTTATTGAAATACCATAATTATATCGGCGAATATCTCCATTTACCATCTGGTCTAAATAAAATCCCAGTTCACCTAGTTCACGCGATACCGTCTATATTATATAACGATCCCTGTACTGACCGCGCGAACTCACCCTGATACCTTGCGGCTTAGAATGCAATGCTTAAAGTGAGGTCACGATTTCACGGCTTGAACGACGGCTTGTTTAAAACTTTATACTTTTACATGTTTAATGTTCAATTTCGAAAACAATTAAATATGGTTTGGCCAAAACTAATATCAGGATATCGAAAAACGATACTTTTATGAACTAAAATATACTAGTACACAGACAGCAATATGGTAATAATAACTAAATATGAGAACATAGCCTTTAAGTACAAACGCTCTGGCGCTGACAATCCTCTGAATATAAAGGGGCACACACAAACTGTATTGATGTCGAGAATTAAGTGTGAAACTGCTCTATCTCTCAAACCTTATCATAAGAGATACAATTGGTAAATGCTGAATACGCAGTTAACATCGTTGCTAAACGAACTGTAGTATTCCTTTTTATACCCAATACTTCCCAAAAATAGAAAGTCGATGGAATAACATATTAATGTTAATGTGAAATCTGTTTGTAGATTGCACGTTTTCTACTGCGAAAAGTTTCAGGCCCACCGGCGGGAAATTTTATATTCGAATTGATTGGTCGCTTACAAAGGTCAGGCTAAGGTAAAAAGCTGGCGTATACAGCTAACGCCGAAAAACATACAGATCGTAAGTCACTGCATATGCTTGTTACACACTCCAGTTCTAATCAAAGCAAAACATAAGTTACCACACATCCAAACAAAAACGTAATTCGCTACAGATACAAGAAACGCAGATCGCGGATGATGATGTAATTGAAGAAAAAGATGATGATGATGATGGTGATGCAGATAATGATGATAAACTGGAAGTGATTAAATATTAGTCAATATGAGATAAATTAGTGCTTTGAATAGATTTCCCTTCGCCTGTTAGCAGATAAATTCTTCGGACTGCATAGATTTGAATTCACTATTTTTCTGTAAGCTGGTAAATTGATCGGACTGCATTGAATTGATTTCACACATCGCCTGTTAGCAGATACATATATATGACTGATTTGAATTGAATTCAGTATTTGTATGTAGGAGAAAAATTCATCAAATAGGTTTGGCTTGAATTAATTCTTCGTATGTAAATGTTCACAGGATGAAATCAAATGTCATCGTTTTCAGCATGCTTATCTTCTCTGAAAAATATAAGGTGTACGATAATATTTCAAGGTCATAACATGTGTCGCGTTCTGAGAAAACTGGGCATTATGCATGTTCGCAAAGTGTCGTCCCAGATTAGCCTGTGAAGTCCGCACAGGCTAATCAGGGACGACACTTTACGCATAAATTGGATTTTTGCTAAGAAGAGACTTCATTTAAACGAAAAATGTCATAAAAGCGTAAAGTGTCGTCCCTGATTAGCCTGTGCGGATTGCACAGGCTAATCTTGGACGACACTTTACGCACATGCATTATGCCCAGTTTTCTCAGAACGCGACATAATATGTCAAGGTCATACTGTAATCGATCTTAAATAAACATACTTTGGAATGTATTTGACCGTCATCAAGACCGCCAAACTCATCATCGTAACGTAAGCAGTAGCAGGAGAAGATGGAGGTGTAAGTAAGAAACCGATTTATATTTAGAACTATTTATAGAACCTCTACAACTGCCTCTATTTGAGCCTCAGTCTTGGAAAACTGGGCTTAATGCATGTGCGTCAAGTATCTTCCCATACAAGTCCGCACAGGCGATTCAGAAATCACCCTTTCCGCCTTCACTGGATTTTCGCTTCGTAGAGACAACCTTAAAAAGGAAAATACAATAAATGCAGAAAGAGTCGCTCCTAATAAGCCCGGACGGACTGCACAGGCTAATCTGGGACGACACTTTACGCACATGCATTAAGACCCGTTTTCTCAGAGCGACTGCTAGAACTGCTTCAGATTTCGCCAGAAGAACATACATAAAACCGCCAGTAAGAGTAAGCAGCCGTATATACGAGCTACTAATTAATTGTCAAATTACATTTTCACCAAGACATCAGAACAAAACCTTCCTCGCGTGACTCCAGCTCTTCTCACCTTAAATGTCCTTCAATGGAGGGTCGTTAGGAACACGCAACACGGTTTCCATTTTGGCATGTAGGTCACAAGCTATCTTATATAAGCCAATGTTCTGATTTACAGCTCTTATAGACGGCTATTCTCTGACCATGAGGATTGTAATCGTTGTCTTAGTACTAGCGGGTGAGTGTTGTGTTTTTCGTTCATTTTTCTCAAGAACTTACCGTATTTTCTACTTCCGAAGAGATATTTAAAATTTCAAAATCAGTGTTCAAACGGGATATGAATGAATATTTACAATACATATCGGTACCACGTTATGTCGTTGTCCTTGGTGTGTTATTAATTTTTATTGAAGTAAACAACCTTTGTTGCATGGTTTCATAAACTGCTTATGTACATTCTATTTAACTTTTCCCGATCATATTGATGGAATGCAGCTAACAATTTTGCACAAAAAACATCAGCGACATAAGTCAGCACAATTCCTTTTAATCCCATTGATTTGATTGATGATCTTTCACCAAGAAAACTAGCATCAACTTTGAACCATTGGCAAAAGTGAAGGATGAGAGCAGCGAACGACACGTCTCTGCTGAGATACCACGGCGAGATATTGTTCTTTCACTAGTTCTTTTATTTACCACCACTTCCATTTCAGGTGCGCTTTTGGCGGAGGCGAACCAGAAGTGCTCGGGACATCCCCGGATGTACAACGGCAAGAAATGCGCCTCCACGACGAACTACGCAGACTATCACAAGGGCGCGTGCGGCTGCGGGCCCGCCGACAACGACAACCAGGTAGAGAGTATCGTATACCCCCAATGTATGTTTTCTGTTAGCACTAGATTGTAGAGGCATAGTAGCGTATTGACGCGAAAAAGGGAATTTGGTATACATTAGAGGCTGGATCGATATTGATTGATTTCCGCACCTCATTAACTCTTTCAGTGCTGGAACCGAATTGTGAAGGCTTTTGCAAACAGTTTGGATCCAGATGAGACGCCACAGAACGTGGCGTCTCATCAGGATCCAAACTGTTTGCTATTCTGATAGTATTCTTTGAAGAAAAAAAAATCGAAGAAAATGCTAATTTTAGAAATTCAGCAGACGACATTTTAGAAGACGACAAATTTCCCAGCATGCAAAGGGTTAAGAAGGCTATTTTGCTTTGCGTAGTACCGGTTAGTGGTATTTCTTTGCGCGCGAGGTACAGTCAGGAAATTAATTGATCCTCGCTCTATGAAAAAGGGGGTTTAATGCATGTGCGTAAAGTGTCGTCCCAGATTAGCCTGTGCAGTCCGCACAGGTTTATCAGGGAGGACACTTTCTGCCTTAGCTAGATTTTTGCTTAGAATAGACTTTCTTTAAGCGAAATATATCATACAAGCGCACAGTGTCGTCTCTGATAGCTTGTGTGGACTGTACATGCTAATATGGGACGACACGTAACGCATATGCATTGAGCCCCGTTTTGCAAGAGCGATTCTCAATTCTGTATTGCGATACAAACAGTGCAAACATTTATCACTGGACGTATACGTGTATGATCTTCTTTCAATACTACGATGCGATTCAAAGTTTTTCTTTGGGCCATACTATTCATAGTTGTTCAAGGCTCGATTTGCTAGTAGTACTTCAGAAAAGAAAAACACTTGATTTCAGTTTCCATGGAACCACAGCGGGTTCGTGGTGGCAGCCAATCAGGCCCTGTTCGACGCTGGGGGCGGTAAATGGTGCGGCCCGTCATGCGGAAAATGCATCAAGCTCACAACAACTGGTGGGTAGCGTTTAGCACATTACAATATTCGTGTGTGTTTTTGTCTTATATTATTGACACATTTTAAGTTTTGTTTTGTACTTTTAACGTTATATGCAACGACCAATTGTGATCATTTAACAGTTGTTTTCCCTTCTCAGTGCTGGTATACAAGTAACACGTTTTCACGCGAAAAAAAACAAATGCACACACCTGTAAGCCAAATAAAGTATGAAACTTTCTGTTTCAGGTGGTTTCGTCGATGGCCAAGGCGGTGCAACGGCCGAGGGTCAGTCGCATACGTTCATGATAACCAACCTCTGCCCCAATGAGTACCCAAACCTGAGCTGGTGCAGTCAACAAGGCACCGACGGGGTCAACCAGTATGGCTACGGATATCACTTTGACCTCGAAAACGGCGCCAGTCAAATCACCGGTATGGGCTGGAACAACCCGGAAGTGACGTGGGAATGGGCCGACTGCAACCACGGCCACGCCCACGATGGTCGCACCCCTCTACGCAGCATGTGGCACACGTGTCAGTGCTCACAACATAGTGGCGGCAAAAAGTAACACTTGCGTTGAAAATAAAATAGAAAAATGACGATAGGTGTCTTGATCCACCAAGGCTGTCCGTACATTTAGTAATCGCTGGCGGTTTTCACAGCTTTAAGAACTCGTCAGGCGTAACAAAGCACCGCGCAAACATTGACTCGATATACAAAGAAATGCAGATCCTTAGTCAGCACAGATCCAAATTCATGCAGATTTTAAGTCCCTTCATATCCAACTAAACACAGAAAGTAAGCAATTGCCTGCGACAACAAACTCAGATCGTAAGTCACTGCAGTTCCAAACAAATGCAGATCACAAGTCATTGCAGATCAAAACAAAAGCAAATAATTATTTTCTACCTATCTAAACACAGATCTTAAATAACTACCGGTTCAAACAAACGTAGATCGTTAAGTAGTATTAAATTGAAGGGGGTGGGCAATGTTGGCCCCTTCTCCATGACGGACCGCTCGCGATGACGGGTCCCTTATAATCTCCGGCGATGGAAAATGATTATGCTCGGTGAGATTATACCGTTTGAAGGAGGTAATTCAATTCATTGAAAATTATGCCCATTATGTTGACGTTTTGACGTCCAATACGGAGACATAACTCCCAACTCGAATAAACGACGATTAAAATCAATCACTACGGTTGAAGAATGTAAAACACATTAATATCTGTACATAGAAACTAGTGGGAAACACATATAGAGCATTTATAAAAATACAATTAAATACACTTAATGTAACGAACAGTTTTGCAAAAAATAATATATAGGTAATGTTTATTTACATCTTAATATATAGGTAATGTTTATTTACATCTTAATACTAAGAATAAACTGCCGGAATGGGCAGTTGTTCTCCTTTGAACGCAGCGGAACATGGGTTATTACAAAATTAAATACTCGTACAAGGGTTAACACATTCTGAAATTGCTGAAGGAAAATGATTAATGGTATAAAGATATTTTATATTAAACGATTCAATACAAATTGCGTATTATATGCAGTTTTTTTAAATAAATGACGGTGTTTTCATATATCATTCATTCATGAGTATGTAATAAATTGGCAGCAACTTCGAACAAATCACTCGAATTGTAACGAGCAGTTGTTTCCCTTTAAATGTAGAGGTTTTATTACTAGGCAGTAAAACACATGTAAATTAAACGGGTACACACAGTGAACATATATTACTGTAAACAAATAATTTCAGTCTCGCTCTGGGAAAACGGGACTTAATGAATGTGCGTTAAGATAAGACTGCGCGGGCATGACACTTTCCGCCTTTACAGGATTTTTTCCTAAGAGGAGACTTCCTTTTAACGAAAAATACCATAATGTCGTAAAATTGTCGTCCCTTACAGATGCATTAAGCCCCGTTTTTCAAAAGCGAGGCTTATTAATATAAACGCGTTTAAAACCTAATTAAGTGTTATATACTGCTTTTATAGTATACTGGTATCCATACTCAGATAAATACCGCGTTTAAAAACAAAATGCGTCTTATAAAGTATATCATTAAACATATCGCTGCGATCCCACCCACGGAACACTTTTTAACGCTATGCACAAGTGTTTCATGAATGATCACATAGTTACAAAAATAAGGGCACTTTAGTTTGCATGTGTGACGATTTTCTTTTACCCTTTATAACTTGCCTTACTTCTGTGTATTTTTTTTAAGGTATTTTGTTTCTTTAATTTTATAGATATAGCATCATTAAATTTCCCGTCTCGGCCGAGGTTTAGTTATTGAACAATACATATAGAAATGTATTGATGAGGGTTTTTTTTATATCTATAAGTGGGGATTTGTATCTATGTATACAACATAAGTTGCATTGCGTTAATTAAGATCGAATGGATAATTATGTCACACCATTGTTACGTAAATGACATATGGAAATGTCCGAATAACACCACTTGATTAGGCAGTATATAACCGCGTGTATTTTTTTATTTGTTTTATTTATTATTATCCTAACAGAGGTTGTCCTGTTAGCAGACAGACATACAGTTTATTAGCACAGTGGTCGGTACACCCGTTTTTCACCTAGGTGACCCGGGTTAAATCCCCGTATCCGGATGTACGTGAATTTGGTTGGTGGTCACCATACCGCACGGTGGGGTTTCCATCGGGTACTCCGGCCCCCTCCCACAACACAAACCGTTACTAAATTGAAAATCATTTAGTAACAACTATATAGCTGTAAATTGCAGATATAATTCAATTTCGTCCTAACTTCAGTGTGTCCAGTTAGTTAATTAGGTAGGAGTGCTTGGACAAACTTCGGTTCTTCACATTCTGCAGAAGCAGGCGCGGGATGAGTAAATACATACACGGTTGTTAACGAATGGGTGGGCGTGGACTTGCGTGGAAGTAAACGCATCCGTTTATCAAAACAAATGGAAATTGCTTATAAGAGCATAATATGTAAGCACTTATTTCATGGAGTGCTTGTTGTAAAAAACCTACGACTGAATATGATTATTTTCGTTGCATGTATTCCAATGGCGGCTCTTGATTAAGAATACAAGTAAACACGGGTGTTTAATCCATCCATCCGTGCCGTTAGTACTAGTACAGATTATTAACATTTTGATAGCTACGCTTTTATTTCTTCTGACCATCCACTACCCACCCCATAACACCCTAAATGTATTTCTTTGATTGATTTAATTTTGAATAATGCAAATAGGCTATCCAGCCCAAGTCGGATGCATCAGTTTTAATGAAACTCATTGCCCTGTTACATATTAAGTGTACCACGTTATACAAGTTATTGTTAATATGGGAAGCGGGCATCAGTGCCTATAAAATATAGCATGCTGTCTTCTTCGATGTAAAGTGCCATGTCCCCTATAATAATTAAATTATTGTGATCATTTTTAAGATTAGGCCATTGAAAAGTAAAATGCCTTCGATAGGAGACATTAACATGTAGGTCATACGATGTAGGTTTTTCATTACAATAATTCAAACATTGTAGCTCGGACCAATTTATGAATGCCCCAAATCGATTGGCTATTTGAAATATTGATGTCCGTTACGGAGTCAAGTTGTCTCCGGATTCACACTTTAGCGGGCGCGGGGAAACCAGTGCATCAAGTACTAAAATCGTTACGAATGAAAAATATTGTCGTGTTCTGAGAAAACTGGGCATAATGCTTGTGCGTAAAGTGTCGTCCCAGATTAGCCTGTGCAGTCCGCACAGGCTAATCCGGGACAACACTTTCCGCCTGAACTGGATTTTTGCTAAAAAGAGACATCATTTAAACGAAAAATTCCATAAAAGCGGAACTGTCGTTCCTGATTAGCCTGTGCGGACTGCACAGGCTAATCTGGGATGACAATGTACGCACAAGCATTATGCCCAGTTTTCTCAGAACACGACACAAAAGGTGAAGCACCTCTGCATGCGCTCTATCGATACCGGGAGTTTAGCGTAGAAGCTTCTCATTGATGTTGGCGACTTTTGTATGCGTGTTTTCGAATCCGGCTTATCTGGATAGATACTTTACGCACATGCATTAAACCCCGTTTTCCAAGAGCGAGACTCATGTTAATGGGGAAATAGCGTCGATACGCGCCTTAAAATACTGTAATAGGCTATTAATTTTAGTGACAAGTTCACTGGAAACGCATTGCCGTGTTTATAATTATTAATTATCTGGAAAAAATTCAATGACAATTAGTGTAAGACTTAAGAGATAAAAGGTTAGCATATGTAAAAAGAAAGAAATTATAAATTTTGAAATACAATCACAAATTGAATGAATTTAATCGACAATGCAATGATAGTGCGGTTAACGTGGGA
The DNA here is from genome assembly GCA_007657795.1 of Dreissena rostriformis. Lineage (NCBI taxonomy): Eukaryota > Metazoa > Mollusca > Bivalvia > Myida > Dreissenidae > Dreissena > Dreissena rostriformis. The sequence goes on from VMBQ01001978.1 coordinate 98,676, forward strand.
TTGTCATTTCGTTGGTGGCTTACAACCTGTGTACAAACAGTGCGTGTTCTCACGGTTACAAGGTAGCAAATACCAATTACTTCCATTATTTCCTAAAAATCTGTAGATCCAGGAAGGAAGTTATTCGTGTAGACAAATCCCACGCTCTATGACGGATATTTTGTCGTGTTTTACTTTCCAATTGATATACTTCCGCTTTACGTAACGGTTTTCGTAGAATTTTGTTTTCTGCTTTGTTGTTTTCAAAGAAGGAAGACCAGTATTTCCAATTATATAGTAATATAATCACTGGGATTCCGTTACCTGAGCTAGGCTTTATGTGCGGGTGCACGTCATTTCTTTGTCATTATAAGCTCCGCTGCCTACATATCGAATACATTCAGTGCTCGAGAGGCACGTGAAGACCGCTGTACAGTGAAAGGCGCGGGATTTCAACTCACAACAGCTTTTGTCTAGTTTCTTAATTAGCCATCATGAGCAGGTAATATTTTGATTTTTGTGTATTGTTATGAAATCTTTACAGCTTACGCTTTTTTTTAAACCAAAGCTCTAGATTTTGTTTTTTGTTAAAAGTCAAATGAGATGTGAACACGGTTTTTAAATACATTTCTCAATTTTGATTTTTTATCTTATTTCGTAGATATAATAGATATAATAATAATTATATTTCTGTTAGATTTTTTAATAATAACAATACTGAAAATAATAATAATAAAATATTAGTAAAATTAATTATTATAATAATAATATAAAAATAATAATACAAATAATAATATATATTTTTTAAATAATACATGTTATACATATTATTATATACTTCGAAGATAATGTACACGTTGCAATTATTTTTCATATCATAACTAAATTTCAGTCGCTATGTTGGCGGGTTTGATGATGACGACGAGTCCGACTTGCGTTTAGGGCCATATACGGGTTCAAGTCAAAAATCGAAATTTGGTAAACATCTAACTTTTAATTATTATTTTTATGAAGTAAAATTAAAACATAATATTCGTTTTAACATTTATTTACATGTTATTGAAGTTAATAAATCTTATCAAATATTCTCCTCAATAGGTATGTTTTTATTATTCTGTATGAGTCTACTTCGTATTGATGATATAAAATTCTCCTACATATAATAATTGATTACTGTTCACTTGTGCACGTTTATCGTCGATTCCAAAGATGTCTTACTGTGAGCAATCATTTATATGTAAAAATACGACAATATAATCTACCTTAATATGTTAGGCTTTGTGCCGGACAGCATTATCACTACACGGGCAAGGTCACACAAAAATCGAGGTGACGCAACCTGGGTACAGTTGAAGGATTTCCATTGTCCGGCCGAGAGATGCCCCTCCAGGTTTGATTATTTATTTACTCTTATAATCATTCGTTTCCTTCCTTGTTCATTCTCTCCCTCCTTCCACTTCTCTCCCCTTCTGTCTGTCCGTCCGCCCGTTTCTGCTTGCCTGTCTTCCTACACTAACCCACCCACTTACCCACCCAAAAAACAAGGAAAACAGACCCTACCACCCACACACTCAAAGCACGCCCACACAAACCGCCGTTCTACCGCCCGCCCGCTCTCTCGCCCAATCTACTGCCGCTCGTCCACTTGCATGTTCG
>VMBQ01001978.1:100319-111765 GCA_007657795.1 Dreissena rostriformis
CTCACTCACTCACTCACTCACTCACTCACTCACTCACTCACTCACTCACTCACTCACTCGCTCGCTCGCTCGCTCACTCACTCACTCACTCACTCATTCACCCACCCACTCACTCACTCACTCACTCTCTCTCGCACTCACTCACTCACTCACTCTCTCACTCATTCACTCACTCACTCACTCACTTACACACACACATACTCACTCACTCACTCACTCACTATGTTTATTCTGTTATTGTTATCCACTTTTAATTATAATGTCTTATGATTTACAGAGAACCCTTGACTTGGGTTTGCAAAAAGGATGGGGACTTTGTCTTCATTAACGAGAAAGGGAAGATAAAATGTCAGACAGCAAGACATGAAGGTAATGCTTCTAAAGTCTAGAGCGCAAATAGCTCATAGTTGCCATGATTGCATATTACCCGTCCACCGGCCATACTTTCATACCAGCAATATTTCTCAAAACCGTTTGGCATATTTTCACAAATGTTGACTTGAATGATCCTGTATTCACCCTCTTTATAATTGTTCAAAATGTTTCGGTCTGCGTCATATGCAGGTAATCAAAGCAAAATATATCTTTAAAAATTGAAAATTCTTAATTTTCTCAGAAATTATGTTTTTAAAACGCCTATGCACTATTTTTAAGACATTGCCATTTTTTGAAACGCTTATCAAGCGTATTAATACCAGTCACGTTACTTGAAATACATTTTAAAAAGTATTTTACGGAAACGCTTATTCCCACTCCTTCAGCGGACGTATGCCAATGGGGCTGGAACTGTGGTAACGACTTTCACAAGGGCGAGTATATCCGTGCAGACTACGAGGGATTCACGTTCGCCATGTCGCAGGCCGTGCAACTGACGGACAAGATGGGCACCCAGTGGGTGACCGCCCTCCTACAGGAGCTGGGAAAGCAATACAACCAATGGTAAGTAAGCTTACATGAACTCGAAAGGCCATACAACCAATGGTTAGTTGGCTTACGTGAACTAGGATTGCAAAACAACCAATGGTAATGTAGCTTACAGGATCTAGGAAAGCAATACAACCAATGATAATGTATTGTCATAGCTAACGTGAACTGGGAAAGCAATACAATCAATGGTAATGTAGCTTAAAGGAAATAGCAAGCTATTACAACCAATGGTTATCTCTTGCCATAGCTTACAGGAACTAGCAAAGCAATACAACCAATGGTCATCATTGTGTACATTTAAGAAACACTTTCATTTATATATGAGCTTCGATCTGGGAAAACGGGGTTTAATTCATGTGCATAAAGTGTCGTCCCAGATTAGTCAGGGACGATACTTTCCGCTTAAACTGGACTTTCGCTAAGAAGAGACTTCTTTCAAACGAAAAATATCATAAAAGAGGAAAGTGTCGTCCCTTATTAGCCTGTGCGGACTGAACATGCTAATTTGAGAGGACACTTCACGCAAATGCAATAAACCCCGTTTTCCCAGAGTGCGGCTCAATATCTAATTGTTCAATACTGACCATAATAATAATTATTTTTATATATTTTTCAGATAAGTCGGTTAACCTGTGTGCATACATCCTTAAGAGCCGTGTTCTACGATGGGATTACATTCAAACGTGCACCATGACGATGCTGTATTAAATAAAACAACGACAACCTGTTGCTGTTTCACAATGATATTAACATTATTTCCTCATTTAAATATAACATGTATATATGTGTTGGGTATCCATGTAAGCTGATTTAGTTTTATCTTTATTTCTGCTGCTAAAAAATTTACTTTGAAATAATGGAATATTAAATAAGGGTAAATATCAACCTTAACAAATCGGTGAATTCTCGTGGCATAATAAATGTTTTCTCAGACTTGCAGAATTTAGTTTTTTTAAATTTATTTATGTCTCACATAATGTCTCTTGTGTTCGATGTCTGTGATAATAAAACTTATAGTTGTGCTTGCATTGCATATATGTGATATATATTTTTAATCACATATTTGCACTCATGTTCTCAAATTTTTAAATGCATTTGTGTCAAATAATGTTTATCATTTCTTTGATTCAATAAAAATGCCATACACAAACAGATATATTTATGTTTTTTATGAAACTCACAAACTTGTGTACGTTAATAGAATATTTTATTTTGACATCATGATGGACTCAAAAACTGCACTATCAATCGGTTCGATACCTTAATGTATGCAATACAATCTATGATATTTAGGAATGTGCGATAATTTAAACAATGTTGTGAATTTAGTTCTTTGGAATACAGTGATAAGTCTTTCGATGATCTGGAATGTTGAAATCAATAGAAATGCAATACCCATCATCACACGCATGATCTGTTACGACTTATCAATTGAAATTTTAATTTGATAATTAGGTGGAAAAAGTAATTTGTTTTCACTAACCTGAAAAGTCCTAATTTTTTGTTCCGACCCGCCGACCGTTATTTTTTTAATATTGCAGGTGTAGTTTTGATCAATTTAGCTACATTCAATCATACTCGCTATATTTACGTGTACATATAATACCAAAATATTGCATAGTAATCTGGAAGATTTCTGTCATTTAAAATCAATACTTAAGTGTGAAATTACTCGTGTATAGTACAACAAGTTACCCCGACCTACCCCAAAAAGATCGGCCTATCTACCCCATTTCTTTATAGAAGTTAGTGAAAAAACAATGTGTTTGCCTGGCCTTACTCAGGTGAGTGTTTATATCAAACACAGAAAAACGCACGTCTTTATGAAACATGAGTTGTTTCGTGGTTGCCTTGCTTTTCAACTACAAGGGGAGGCAGTTGGTTTGGTTGCTCTTACTGCGGTTCGTAATAAGCATAGTTGATCACATGCATGTGCCCTGGGACGAACCAGGGCGGTTTTTAGTACAGGCGTTAGCTGTCTTTCCAACAACCGGATTACGTGTATATTAGTTATAGTTTTCAGCATTTATTAACTAAAACACTTCCCGTTCAGATAAAAGTCAGCAGGCACTAGGTACGATGTGTGTTAAGGGAATGTCGAAACTTCACAAAAGTTATATGGGAAAAAATAAAAATTAATATCCGCGAGTATTTCATTTAAGTCAATTGACCAATTGCCTGTAAAATACACGGGGCGCAACATTCGGCATAAACATGATTAAAGCAGGGTTCACCGCATTGGAACGGTCACCGAAAAGAATTAGGGGTTTAAACCGGTTGAAAGACGCGCCGAACCTCACAGTTAGCCCTCAATTGATCACAAAACACCTACATGAAAATAAGCATTTATCTCGGAACGTGTTATAACAAATTTGAAAGTACAACATATCGTAATTTAATAACTTAGTACTTTGAATTTTATAAGAACAACATAATAACAACTTCCAGAGGCAAGATGAACTTAAGTTACTTCAATTTTCGGCTAAATTCCTTCTAGTTTACGATTGATACATTATCTAATTGAGCATACAACTCGTAATTGCACTATTAACAGTTGAAACAATACAAACTCAAAATATTTGAAATCATTAAACTCGCACATGATTGATGTATGATTTCACCATTTTAACAGCAGTTAATAAGAATATAACCATTATTTAAGAATTTCAATCAGTCAACTCGTCGCTTGGCTTTGGTAATGCATGCGTGGGTCTCACATCATTAAAATATCTACGCCTTTTGAATACATTTATTGCCAATCCCCGAGCAAAGCATATTTCCACACGCTAATATAACCTATTTTAGTACGTTTTACGAATGTTACAGGTATCCAAATATCTACACTCGAATAAACCAGGATGGTTATAAGTCATGCGCTGTTTTCCAACAAATGAGAAGGTATTCGCTCTGTTTTTTAATCTACTTCCAATTTACGGGACGACATTGTGGGAATTTGGAAATCCGAAAAAGAACTTCCTGTTCTGTTTTTGTCACATTAGTTGCTGTGTTCAAGTGACTTTTTTGCAAAAAAATTATTTAACCCTGTCCATTGTACATTCTGTCTGACAAGAAAGATAAAATGGCAACGTACATAGTTTAATGTTATTGCGTTCCTAAAAAATTACACGCACATGCCAATAAAACCGGGTTGGATTTTTTTTTATAACTACCGGTTCTTCTGTTGATAATAATTAACTGAAATAGGTAAAATTATTAATCGTTTATAACGCTTTTCATCAATAATTCGGAAAATAAGTGTATATCATTCATAGCGTTTAAATACGCTGTCAACATAATACGCATGAGCCGTTTTGTAGAAGCTTTTTAGCTAGTGTTACATCAGGTTCCGGGCTTGAATCGCGAAGTAGCATAATGTTCTGCTACTTTTTTTCTTGCCATTATAATGAGTTAATATTATTCCATATGTTATAATTTTATGTGTTATGCATTTAATGATTTTTTTTTTCAAAAATAAGAACATGTCTGAACAAGTGCATTTCAAGATTGATATACAGATGTTTCGAAGCAAAGTTGAACTAAGTGATTTGACCATGTTCCATATTTTTATAATATATCGTTATCTATCTGATATCTTTGTTTCTTTTTTGGTCGAGTGCATTGATAGTTGTGTACTGATAGACATGAATCGAAACGATAAAATCTGCTTAAACCTCAAATTTGGCGCACTCATTGTTTATAGGGGAGTTACTTGTTTATTTGTTAATGTCTTGTTTTTGTTTTCTGTAAGTATAACTCGTTTAACTCGACAAAAAGGTGTTTTATTACATTTACCGAATATCAAAGTTGTTTAAGAAAGCACCGCAGCATAACCTTTTGTAAAAAAAGTCCATGTATTGCTATAAACTCTTGGGCGGTGTTCAATATAAAGTGTTGCATGTTTTATCTTGCTTGAATTCCGACTCAATAAAACATATGAATACTGATAATTGGTTATGGATAAAGTTTCAGTCGCGACAATGACTTGCACAATTCTACGTATTTCGAAATCGGTTAACTTTGTTTCCCTGATTGCAAGTTTTACCATCTGATATAATTGTGGAAAAACTCGTACGTATTCCAAGTATCTACCCTTGGATGAACCAGGATGGTGATTATAATAGCTTGCTTTATGCGAAACAAACCGACTAACATTTGTAACATTTTCCAACTTATTCACTTCCTCCTTGAACGCTGTTCAATTATCAGAAAAGTCATGATCGCCTTTCTGTTCTTATTAAATTGTCAGTTATTTCAAGAAATTATGTATGCGTTGAGGACCTGTCTTATTAAACATCGTCTAACCTTAAAAAATATGATACGATTTTCAAAGAAGCATGACTGCCTATCACCTACATACATGTTTATTGCTTCTTGTATTGCACCGATTTTTATTAATTTCCTAGTTTTCGCTCATATTTCATACATTTCTTGAAAATACTGTCAATACAAGTATATTTGTTGAACTACACAATTTCTCTAACTTTCTCTATAAATACTCATTTACAAACGTTATTTCTTAAAAAAAGAGATGTCTTTAAACACCTTACTTTTCTGTTTTAAATAGTAAGATTGCCGATCATGTGTTGTGCAGCTATATTGCTCATATACGCTTATTCATGAAGTACCTAGTCTGTGATTTTCGCCGGAAAAAGGCCACTAACTCAGGTACGCATGGTACAATGTGACTTATTATGAATGGTATGCATGTTTTGCATGGTTATAAATAATGTTAACAAGGTTTTTTAAGATTGCATATTGAATGAAAAATGTCTAAGCCATTCAAACAAACAATTGTTAACGTTTTTAGGACGAGGAATTTATTTAAAGGGTACACTACTTTTCAAAATTACGTAACCACCAAAATAACCAGCATCCAGCCTTTATCTTTCATGATAACCGAATATTTACCCTAAAATACTGTCTAGGCTTCAACATGAGACGTTAAGTCGAAGTGCAGTGTACTAGATTCTTAACTTACCCACGTAACCAAACTAACAAGTTTTCTTTGTGGGGCAATCGTCATAAGGGACATTCCCGGTGCATACAATATAAGTTAAACCTATACTGCAAATGCCACTACTCATTTCGTGAATTCGTGACTTGTCTTATTTTATGTTTGCAGAGATCTCAAATCGTTCATGACCAATAGGCATTCAATACATAACAAGTAAATGCCAAAGAGCGCCGCATATTAGCCCACACCGACTAATTTTACCTATTTTTCTACGTAATAGTATAAGTCGAGTTCCAAGTAAACAAACCATAGAATGAACCAGGATGGTTATTAGTCATGCCCCGTCTTCCAACGAATTGGAGTCCCGTATTCGTCATTTTTGAAAAAATAAAATCCAGAAAAACCTTCCTGTTTTGTTTTTCGGTTTGTTGGACGCGTTGTTTTAACCCTGACCTAGATTGATTATGTTACCTGACACGAACGATAACATGTCATCGGAAATGGAAATTGACACTTTTTACATTTATAACTGTTCGTTTTGAGTATGCGCAGGTGGAGTTTCACTTTCTTTGCGACTGCAATTCAAACATAAAATATTGTGTTTATTACTTTGACAATATGACAGACATGATTAAAGGACTTGACTCGAGTCCTTTCAAACGGTTTTATAAAAGTAGAATTTTATCTGCGCTGTAGAAAACTTGTCAAGTACTGATTTGTGACTTCATGATATTTGGTACATAGACATTAACTTGTGACAAAAAGGCAAGCCTACTCTCAAGTCATTAACAAGCCCCCAGTACAAAAAGTTTTTTTTGTGGGGTGGGGGTCAATTTGGTTTATTTTTCTTTCATCTTAATGGTAATGGGTCATCTTGTCGCGTAAGAAGTAAAATAAATATTTTACTACTGATGTTTTGTATTGTGTAAAAATTTAACAGAGCTGAAAGTATTATGCTACCTAAAGGTCACATAATACACAATAGTCGTTTTTTTTCTTATTTTAAATGGCAGAAAAATATACCTATAATATTTTAAAGACGGCAGATCCAGACGTTTACCCAGATTTCTACCAAAAAATGTATCGAAACAAAATTTAAATTAGAGGTCGATTTATTTCAACAGTATTACCACAAATGATACAATGGATCATGTTTCTTCGTTTTGTATTTGGCATCGGTTTAAGTGGCACAGTACTGAAATGGATCGGCGTACTGAATATCCGGTCCGTTGCACTAATTGTAGCTAAGCGTGTTATCTGCGGTTTATGTCCTGCTTTTATTTTCGATTTCTAAAACCCGTTTAACAGACGAGATTTTTTTTTTGTATCTTGACAACGTAAATCGTAGTGATTTCAAACCTTGTAGGAACAAATAATATTTTGACAATAAATAATAATACTTAATTTGCAATCTAGGGTGCACATGAGCGTTCCGTTTGTGGCAAATCAGGTTGTCCTTAAGTTAACTTGATTCCCCAAAAACGTAACTTCAGATCTCAAACGGATATTATATCAGATGTTAACCCTTTGAGCGCTGGAACCGGATTTTGAAGGCATTTGCAAACAGTTTGGATCCAGATGAGACGCCACAGAACGTGGCGTCTCATCAGGATCCAAACTGTTTGCTATTCGGATAGTGGTCTTAGAAAACAAATCGAAGAAAATGCTAATTTTACAAATTCAGCAGACGACATTTTAGCAGACGACAAATTTCCCAGCATTCAAAGGGATAAAGTGGACATTTGTTGGTTTCGGCAGATCGTCGATTTTAATTCAGGAGTGATCAGATAAATTAATAGTTTCACGAGTGGTTTCTATGATCACTCTTGAATGAAAAATTATCTACCGAAAGCTTAGACATTTTATTTAATGTATTTCTTTTCACATTTCTAAAATGTTTGAAGAGTAATACTGGACAATTGCGCTGGAATAATGACGTCATGACGTCAAAAAAATACGTAATGTTTGAATATATTTATGTTACCGAATAATTGATCATGTGTTGTAATCAAAGAAGTTGAACAATTTCAATGCAAATCATTTATTAAAAGTCACAAACAGCATTATCTTAGTATAACTATAAGGACAACATAAATTTCAGTATTAATAAAAATACACCGGACATGCATGGTCTTAATTTTTAAACGAAAAAGAAAAATTACATAAAACAAGAGTACATGTATGTTCATACTCAAAAGAATGGTGTGTGGGTACAGGCAAACATGTTAAAAAACGAAGCATCGTTTTCGCATTTTCGATATTGCCTAATTCATCATTCGTCCGCTATCCACACATATAAATGTTATAATAAACCTATTTATGTTTAACACTATAATAAAGGTTTTAAACATCAAGCCAATATTATTTTAACGATTGTCTTCGAAGCCATCGTCTAGGAATTCCTTTACGTCACTGTCAAGAACCTTTTTAAGGTCGGGTCTGGATTCTCTCATCCGTTTTGCACCTGTAACATTGAAATATGTATATTTTATATTTTGCAAATACATCTTAATCAGCGTTCGAAATAAAACCATGACCATTTGTTTTAATCCATCTAGACCAATCAATAATACTATAGTACGTTTATTTTTTAAACTGCCTATAGAAGGGAGGTACGGTATGCTTACATGAAATACCCTTTTCACGTGTAATACAACCATCAAATATTCAAATAATATTTAGAGGGTTTTATGAACCACATTGTTTTTGCCTGAATAAGTGTGTACCTTAAGCTAAGGGAAACGAAGTCGTTATCCTCAAATGACCTAACTTAGTTAACTCAAACAACAAACTGTGATTTATTAAATTTGATTTATTACAATATGAAAGAACAAGAGCACTAGTGTCGTAGTAAACGATGTAATACCCGACTTGCTATAAAACTAAAAACAAACTGTTAAGGCTGAAATTAAATTAGTGTATGATGGAAACAATAACAAAAACTGATATTTTTTCTTTATTTCAAGTTGGTATGGTTCGGGGATTTCGCTGGATCAGTCACATTAATTACTTTTTGATTTTAGTGCTACCATACGATTTTGTTTATTAATTGCAGTTAACACATATATTGTTCATAGTTTTATGCTAAAACGGTTAAAATCGAAAAACCAAAATATTCGACGATTTTTTCAAGCTAAGGAGGTTTGGAAAGAGATAACCATACACTTGGGGTTGGGTAAAACTTTAATCGAAAAGATGTCCACGTATTGCACGTGTTTGGTAATTTGGTTTTGTATACAGACGTTTACCAAAACAACAATAAACAAGCAAGCAAAGAACCATATATTAATCCCATGTAATTAATTGGATAAGGAAAACATCCCCTTTTATAAAACTGGCAACTGAACATGTTACCTTTTTCGTAGGCATCATCCAATTCAGATCGGCGGGTTTCAGGGCTTGTCGCCTTCTTTTTGTCGTCTTGTTTAAATTGTTGGTCAATCTCCATGGCGTCGTTTTTTCCTTTGAAGATGTGCTTAACGTTTTTCTTGATTGTCGCTGCTGAGACTGGTTTGCTATTATGTAATATTTTTTACATAGAGCATTTGTTACTGATACTAAACGTCTCATAAATTAATTACACATATTAATTGTGCGTATGCTGTCATTTCTATGAAGTAATGCTTGTTGTTTGCAAACACGGTCATTTTTATGAAATAATGATTAAAATGATGAGTATTACATATAATTTAACCGAGTTGCTATCTAATACAATATACAAGATACAAGATACAAGAATCTTTATTTTACATCGGATATGAACAACAATAAACATTAGCGAATTCTGCACTTACCTAGGTTTCTCGAGAATCTCATGCTTTGTGTTCCCCTTCACCAACACTTCGTATAGTTGACAGATGTATTTGTCAGTGTCCGTTTTTGGCATATGTTTCTCCTCCCTGACGGCAGCCCAATGAAGAGTCTTCTTTCTCAGCTCCTTGTTGACGCTCTGACTAACCTCCTTTGGACATGCCCGTTGCTGGGTTTCAAACAGCAGCAGTTGCGTCTGCACGATGCTCTGTACCTTTTTGTGAAGCATGTGTGAAAAACTTTTAGATTTAATTTAATATAGACTAGTCGATTAAATATGTAAACATCATTTTATTCTCGTAAAATATTATTGCACATAAAAATATGCTTTGGAGCCTAAGAATATATGTAACATATATGTACATATCCTTAAAATATAGTGTATTGTGTTAAAAAATGAGTAACACGTGAACTTACGTCATCCACAGACTTTTTGGACTGGTCGGGTAAAGCGATTTTCGATCTCGCAGCTTTCGTCTTTTGTGTCCTTGCTTCGTACTCTTCTAGTATGGAGACGAAATTTCCGTAGACACCGTACAACATCTGTTTGCTTGCTGTAAAAAAGACGCCAAATAATAAAAGATAAATTATTTGTTAACGAAGAAATACATTCTTACTTGGGTCCGAGAATTACGTAACTGTCCCTTTTCTCACCATGCATTATGTTAGGAAAACATGAAATCTCATTATTTATTCAAACGCCGTTGTTAGTTTTACAAAGAATGTTCTTGAATTCTACATGTCCTTAAAATGAAAAAAAAGATATAATATTTATATCGTATGCTCAAAACAGATGCGGGGATCTGTTCAATACTGTCAATTGTTAAGTCATTTGTGGGCGAATGTTTACAGTGAAATCCTACGGGGAAATTGTCATCTTGAAAATAACTTTTTATAACTTAAATATTTCCTTATGTGAAGAGATCGTCAATAAACAATTCATCCCGATAACTTCGCCCAGATCCTATACCCTGAACAAACCTTCAGCAGCGCGCTGCCTTTGCAACATGGCCTGTTGTTGTACACCACCGCTTGCTTCCCGAGGTTGACTCACATCGCTTGTGTCATCATACGTCTGCTGTTTACGTTTACCATCACTGCGGTCATGCGGAACTCTGTTCTCTAGCTTTGGACGTTTCGGGTCATTTTCCTGTTTCTTCGTATCAGGGCCATCTTTATCCGGAAGTTGGTCCTCTTCTTCAGTTCCGCTTGAATCATCCGTTTCCATAGCCTCAGTTTCAATTTGGCCCGTGTTTCCCTGGGCAGCTTTATCTCTTGCTTTTATCTTATCTCCCTGTTTGTCTTCTCGGGCATTCGTCTGTGATTTACTCTTCTGCTCGTTGATGTTTTCATCTTCTGTGTCAGCTTTCTTTGACTTACTATCAGTCGTTTTTGACTGTGTGGACGCATGTACTGCTGGGTGTTCCTTGGTATTTCCATTCTTTAAGGACATTGCTTTATTGCTACAAATTAAAATGATGATAATAATTATGATGATGATGATGATGATGATAAACAACAACAACATCATCATCATCATCATCATCAACAAAAAGAACAGAAACAACAACAACAATATAATAATAACAATTCTACTACTACTTCTACTACTACTACTACTACAACTACTACTACTACTACTACTTCTACTACTACTACTACTACTACTACTACTACTACTACTACTACTACTACTACTACTACTACTACTACTACTACTACTACTACTACTACTACTACTACTACTACTACTAC
>VMBQ01001978.1:111910-151627 GCA_007657795.1 Dreissena rostriformis
TATAATAATAAAAATAACAATAATAATAATAATAATAATAATAATAATAATACTAATAATAAAAATAATAATAATAATAATAATAATAATAATAATAATAATAATAATAATAATAATAATAATAATAATAATAATTATTCTTCTTATTATTATTATTAATAAATACCTGGCCATGTTGTCCGATTTTGATATAAACAAAAAAATGTTGTGCTTTACTTCACATGCATACCTTCCGTTGAAACAATAAACGGTTGCGTTATCTGAATTATATTTAACTCAAACAACCCGCAAGTGAAAATCCAATGACTCCTTCCTGTTCACAAGAAACAAAAGCGGAAGTGAAATAAAACATAGTTCTAAATTAAGAAAATGAATGACCTGTTATTGCGAAACTGGAATGTCGATTCCCTTTATGAGGTTAATACAAGTACATTTGCATTCTATTTATAAAGCTTAGCTCATTTATCTTTTTATAGTTCAATTGGTTTATCGATTGTGTCGTCCCTTTAAGCATAGGGTGATATTTACTAGGCATACACACGATACAAATTCAAAAGCACACATATTCATTTATCGCCAAACTACGTGCAAGGTTTAAAAGTTATGCAATTAGGTTTCTCTAAAAAAAACGAATAATACTAATTTAAAGGAGTTTGCAAATTGCCAATCTTGGACATTAGAGGATTTAACAACTTGTGATTGTCTTTCGTTTTCGATATTTTATTTCTAATTTGCAATACGCTTTATACAACATGGCAGGTATTACTTTCGTTTATGTTCAAAGTATCCGCTTAAACTTGATTATATAATAATAAGAATAATATTAATAATATTAATAATACAAATTAAATAATGATCTGCTACCATTTCAAAAAAGAAATAATACTAATCAACTATATGTTTGGTAATTTGTTTAAGGAAAGCCATTCTCCGAATGGGTGCAGTTAGCGGACTTCAAGTGTCCAGCTTCAAACTGTCCATCAACGTGAGAATAATACATATTTTATAAAGTCGTATTTTGATGTATTGATTTTTTTGTCATTATAATGTAATCCTTAATAAATTATTAAATTCAAAACCGAAACTAAAAGGTGAATTTGATGCCTTACTAACACGAGCAAGGGCTATACTATATAACATTTATTGAGCTGGTAGTATTTGTAGTAATCAATAGTGTTTTTGGCTGGGAACATGCCATACAATTATAGTAAAGATAGCAACCATAACATAATAAACTTCAAAAACAACAACTACCACTACCTCACAAACAACAGCAACTACGTTTTTAAGTAGTTATACTACTATTACTACTATAACTTCTTTGAGCTACTAATGGTATTGTTGTTATGCCCACAAGAAGATGTTATTGCATAAGCCAATTCCTCCATCCGTCCCGAAATGTGTGAACTCAACTCCTGTTGATGGGTGAATTTCGCACAAATTTTCATGTTGTTCCGGTTCGGCAATTTGTCATAGAGTAATGGCCTCATTTGCCTGTTCTAATGCTTTAAATGAACACACGCATTGACAAAGTTTCAATGATATTCTTGTTTTTGGAAAGACCAGGTTATATAATATGGAGCGAGCTAACATATCAAATGTGTAAATGGGATATACTATGCAAAATATGTCATACACAATCTAGCATTTTTTACAAACGTAGTATGCTCTGACGAATTGGTTAATGTGTACTCGTTTTCTCTTGCAGATAACACCGCATTCAAATACGTAGACATGGGTCAAAGAGGAGCATTTTACCGGTATGTTAATTGTACTACACAGTGTCAACATTTATGTTTGATTTCTTATAGAGAACCAAAGACTTGGAAATGCGCGGTGGATGGAAACTACATGTACTTGAACGCACTGGGTAAAATGACATGCCAGACGCAGGCACATAAAGGTGAGTAGGATGAGTTATGATAAGTCTGTTATTGATGATGATATGTTGAGTAATCATCATACATTAAAACAGAAAACACTTGATTCATTGACATAAATAACCATGCGACATTTCATCGAATAAGATTGTGGTGTATGTATTGTCAAATGCGCTGGTCAATGGACATGTTTGTATTATTCGTGTCGATGTATTTATGACGTAAGGAATTACACGTTTGCAAAGGTTTAGCGTATCAAATGCTTAGATACAACTGATGGTGCTGAAAGCTATATACAAGTATAATTATACCGTCTATAAAATCAGCTTTGGTAACGCGAGCTGTTGATGGTTCAAGAAAAGAAACAGTGGAACACATGTTTAAATGATTCATGACCTCTTTTTCACCTTTTATTTACACTTAGATGCATGTTTTATTGTTGTTTTGAATATATAAAACTATTAGACATAAGCTTCAACGACGCTCACAATACATCACTGTATACTTTTGCAGCTTCACCTGTTGACCATAAATAACTTGGACTTATTATTTCGCTTTGTTATGGATTGATTCTTAGAGACGATCAAATTTTTGCAAAAAATGCTCACAAATAGTTTCAAAACAATACTATTCATCACAGAGGGAATCATTGAGTGTTGCAGGTGACATCATTACTTGGACATGGAACTGTGGTGATGACTTCCATAAGGGTCAGTATCTAGCTGCGGACATGGAGGGCTTCACATTTGCTTTATCACAGGCGGTACAACTTATGGGCAAAATGGGAAGCCATTGGGTCGCCAACTTGATAACGGAATTGGGCAAGCAATATGGCAAGTAACAGGTACACTGCAACGTAATGCAATAGGTTGATCTTTTATTAAATCTTCATCCCTAAATTATGCATCTTGACGTGCGTTGTATATATGAAGTATTGACTATACATATTCGCGAGTATCCTTCTTGATCTCTAGCTGTATTATACGATTTATTTCAGGGACGCATTATCTTATGCATGCTCTGTGGTCTAGCGCATGTGTGTCAGCATGTTTAATTGGACATTGAGGGTTTGATGACTTCGTTGCTATGATAGACATTGTGTGTCAGATTCGTTGCATCATTAGTTTGTGTTATATCATTAATTTATGTGTGTGTGCGTCAAATGTACTTATTCAGGAAATAATTTAATTAACAAAATAAACTATATTGCGGATTTACGTATACATGTAAACATTTTTCTATTATTAGGATTGCCTGCTATATATTCAGAAATCGTATTCATTAAAGACGGCTTGTCTTGCGGAAGAAATATTTGATAATGGTCACATCAAAGTCACACTGAGGTCGATCTCCAAATATAGGGATTACTTTCTCTTGCTTTCATATGTATGGGCATGATTCATCAATAACTTGGCAAAATGTTTTTTTACCATGTAAGGTCATACTTTGAGGAACACTTGTTAAATATAGTACTAATGATAAAAGTCATACATATGTGCCTTAGAGTTGTATTCATGCATTATTCAAATTCAGCGTTACTTCTTATTTGCTTAGTGTTAGCTCTTTTATGACAAGTTTCTTATGTATTTTATCAAATACTGTCCGTATAATTGTTTTTGTTTCTCATGTATGACAATGAAATAATTGTATATGTAACATTTGCTCTATCTATGCATATCCAAAGATGTCTGTCTGGCTGTCTTGAATCTGAATCTTATTAAAGAACAACATACTCGTCTTTCAAATAAAAAAATTGTTTGAATTTGTCTCCGTTAATTCGTTTTATACTACGGAAAATAGTGCTGTTAATTTCTTGAACAATATGTACCTTATGCTGAATGTGTTTTTTTATGCTTCGACAGTTAATTATACTTATCAAAATGTTCGGCTATGTTATCTCTGATACCAATGTTATATTACAATCTTATTCCAGTGTATATGTATTGTTTAAGTTGTTTTATACTGATGTTGTGTTCTATATATTTTTTGCTTATGAAAACTACACTTTGACGTGTTTCTTACTGAACTATAAAAAACGATTGTAAAAATCGCTATAAATTAATTTTATTAAAGATATGTTTTGAAATAGTGATAAAAAATGTTTTGCAAATTATTGTCTCATCCTGTAAATATTCAGTGAATGCACGAGAAATACATGACACACAAGTTACCGACGCAAACAAGTATATAAATGTTTGTAATAAATGTGCATTATTTGTTTGACATTTGCGTTGGTATGTTTTCGTGTTGTCTCCTTTTCAACCGAAAATGATTTGGCAGAAATAAGCCACCATACCGATGGCTATGTTTGATGTTAAAGTGATCTTATAATTCCCAGAATAACTATTACCGAAACAAAGCATAAATCAGTGACTATTTCACGTCATAGTCTAGCATTTATGTCTGATTTCTATAGTGGTTTCTATAAGGACGTTCAGTGTAATTTTTCGTTTTGGAGACATAAGCATTATGAAATGTTACACTTATCAATCATAGTTTTATGTGAATTAAATGTAACTACACGTATGCAATTTTAAATTTTGTAAAGGAAAACACGGTGTGGACATATAACTGTTTTATAACAAATATCACTCTGAAAATGAACAATCTCGGCAAAATCTCATTACCAGACTGATAAAACAATCCATGTCAATTAACAATTAACGGATAGTGACAACCAGTGTTAAATCAGTTGATTTGTGTTAACACGTTTACTTATGTAGAATTCATTTTAATTTATATCATATAATGGATACATTATAACAGCCAAGTTACTAAAAATCGTGCTATAAACAGTCATAAATGTCATACTAGCAAGATTTAAAAAAATATATATCATACAATCGAATGCCAAATATCGATTTTAAAAAATTATGTAAATTATTGATATGTGATTTGCATTGAACTTTAAATGGTGACGTTTTGCAAATATACTAATACTAACATATATTTGTTCCCTGCACTTATGTTTTTTAAGTTGTTAGGTACATACGTGTCACCACAAGGGCTTGGCATATTACTGCCAATTACTAATTCGATCTATGTTCAACCTTCAGAGAGTTGCACGTGTGTGCATGCCTACTCGACTGAACCAGGATGGTAATTTGACATGCGCTGTCTTCCAACAAATCAGTGGGTATTTCCAATGTTGTCTAACTTACTTTCGAATTACCTTTCGTAAACGTCATCTTGGAAAAATTCGGAAAAGCTTCCTGTTCTGTGTAAGATTTATTGCCAAATACACGGGATTGCATGACACTCACTTTTTCAAACAATTGGTTTATAATCTTGGGCGACAGATGTGTGTTATTTGAAAATGACGTGATCATGCTTGATGTATTCTTTTATATATTTTAGAAGCTAGAGTGTCACTGTATTCACTTTATTTAAAACGAAAGTATGCGCACAATGAAACCACAGTGTGGTCCGTTTAAAGGTTTTCATCACGATACCTGCCTTATATATATTGTCAATTTCAAGACTTGAATCGAATCCTTTCAAGAAGAAGTTCATATTTTATCCAGGTCGTCACAAAACGCTTAGGTGTTACAGTGATTATTCAAATGTTAGTCCCTTGGTTTAATAAGTGGTCTTTAGCAGCCCAATGCCGAGATTTCAAATACTGTGATCTACTTTGTTTCTTTGCAGTTAGCAATCGATAGTTTTAATATTTAATAACAATTTATTGATGATTGTTTTGATATAGAAGAATTAAACGTAGAAACTATAACCGGTGAAGTTGTGTTATTGTTTTGTAAAAACGGTATTGTGCAAAGTCAATATTATCTTGACAAATCTGAAAGAGTATGTGTGAACTATTTGTATTATATTCAAATGTTTTGACGTTTTTCCTTTTCTTGCCAACAATAATTTGGCGGCATTTTGATCAGACATAATAGGCAGCGGTTGTTTTAAAACTGTTTGCATCAACAGGTCAGCAATAATCTTACGTGAGATGTTTTCTCTGAAATTCATGAGCAGATGTGCACGTTTACAGCGTTTTTAGGCCAAACGTCTCCACAATAATCAATGAACATAAGCATTTGTACTTAGTTTTAATGACCTGTAGTATAATTAGTAAACCATAAAACGGTATATTTTTTATGATTCTTGACCTCGAGCAATCTCGTAAAAACTGTTCATGAACATAATTTATATCATGTATTCACGTGTTATTCGTTAACTTGAAGTCATGGGCAGATCGCCTTTTTATTGAATAAAGATCTGTCTTTATGAACATGCATACGCATCACCATAAATGTGCAATTCGTACATTTTCGTTCGGGTACATAATTACGAGTGGCTATTATATACTGAAATAATTGGCATGATCCTAGCGATTTTGTAGTCGCATCGGTGTATTTGAATACATGGCATGCTATGAATTTAAAAGTCAAATGATTTTAAAATAGTATAAGTTTTAATATTGAAACGAAGCACTCTTTATTCTCCTGATCAAATGCGCACGGGGTTCTATTTACGGTTTGTATTTATTCGAGAAAAACAAGTTGTGAAGTACTGTCAATCACACAATGTTTGCGTTTATTGTAATTCTTTTTATTTATTTTAAACAATATTTAAATCATTTTTAACATATTTTTAGAAACACATTTTGTGTATTGAAAAGTAGCTAACACAATAGAATACATGGTTACTGTCTTATGACAAACTATTGATATCGGACTCTGATGAATATAGGCAGAAAAGCCTAGGCAAGACTGCAGATATCCTTTTATGCATATATCATTCTCGTCCGATATCAATCTCTGTTATCATATCATATAAAAACTTTACTATAAATTCTCTTTGTCTCTAAATACTATGTAGAAACGTTGAATATATTAAACCGTAGATCGGAAGTTATAGATATATCGCTCTTAAATTCGGTTAATGGGTATGCAGAAACTTGACTTAATATTGCAATCACATGCCATAATGTGTCTACTGAAATGCAAACCCTCGATTGGTACCATAAGGCCAGGACACTCAAGCGACCACTTGTCACATGCAGGAAGAAATTATGCTCCAACCAAAATCTACACAATTTTACCAATCATCAAGCGGTGTTTATATACATGTCGACTTTAATCGAATGTAATTGTATCTGTCAACGAAATTGAGGATCCATATTTTAGTCATATTTATGTTGATTTCATGCTTGTTGTCATGTTGTTTTCTTAACTTTGATAAAACTTTCCTTTCGTTGTTTTATAGTAAAAGCATGAGCTTATTTACGCTAAACTAATTGCTAAACAAATATTAAATAAGCCTGACATTTTTGGCAATCATACGGCTTGGAACAATCGTTTGCATGGAATTCTTTACCTATTATAGTTTTTAAAATTCAGTTACTTGATTGATGTAAGCTTAAGTGCATTGCAACAAATGCTATTGTTGGTACACAATTACATACAGGTGACAGAAGCGAATACTTTTCTCATAGACGGACCTTATTCTATCCATTATCGCTTGTATGAAAATAAATTGTTCTGAAATTAAATAATTTGTCCGCTCTGAATATTTCCGCACAAAGACTGGAAAAATAAAGGCTAAACAATGGAAGCTTAAAACGATAATTTTTAACGAAGCAAAAATGAAACACAATTTTTTAACATTTAAGTCCTTTAAACCTGTTTTGTTCGGTCCATCTCTCGTCAACAGAAAGAGGCAATGTTTGTTAGGTGATTAGTGTATTACTACGCTCCGGATAACATAATCACACTAGGCGCATCCCATTTAAAACACCACCTTACCCGGGGTTTGCCAACAATAAAAACGTTTTGACGGTTAACTGATGCGTGTCGATATCGTAGATTCCACAATGCATTGTCAATCTATCATGGCATGGCATATCAATTTAGACATGTTATTGTTCGACACGATTCGATTTATCGGAAATGTGTGATATGATAAGAGACACGGTCGATTACTTATCATGATTTGTCTGAAAAATGTAAATAAATACAATTTTATTTTGGTAATATTTGGATTTTATTCAAATAAGAAAAACAAGAAACTGTCTAAAATTATACACAAATAAATCTTGACAATAGATTATAATACAGTATAGGTAAAGCGTAATTTCATAATCGAAAATATGAAAAAAGGCGTAGTTTTTACAAAACATATTCGCATATAGAAATAACAGCGGGCAAAATTAAATCTAAAGCATGCACACATTCCATCATTCAATGCCTTTTTGGACAGTTGTTTGAAAACAAGTCACATGTATCGTTATACTTATTATGTTTTTCGTTATAATTTCAAGAAAAACGAGTTGATTTTATATTACATATATATGTTTAAGATTTTAAGACGCATTCTTTAATGTTTAGGATAGTTCGTCTTATTTTACAATGGCACTCAATGGAATATTATCATATGAAATATATTTTTTGTAAAGGCTTCATACATTATTACAAATATTAATCAGACAAATCAGTTAACACAGCAACAACAAAGCGACCATTTATATACAATGTTGTGTTGACAAAAGCACAAGAAATAACAGTATATTCACATATTTATGTGGCTTCTGCCCTATTTAAATGTATTCCTTTCGTTAAGGAATGTCAATAATGGACACACAGTCATGAATATTATTTAAGTTATCTGGTTGTCTGTGGTCCTTCGGCCTCAAATTCTGCTAGATCTTTAGAAAGATCCTCGAACAGTGAAGGCATGATTACCGACATTCGATTGGCACCTGAAACAATTGAATAAATGTATATTTATATGGTTGATGTATCTATATATATATTTCTCATTGGCCCAAACTTTATTTGTAAAGAAAATGGGTTTAAATTCTGCACGTGTGGTCATCAGGCTTCTTTGTTAAATAAAGTCGAACTTGCAGTTTTTGCTTTCAATGAAAAGCTTACTATGAAATGTTAATTATCTTTTAGCAAAAATCGTTTGTAGTTTAGGAACATTAACAGTTTTCTACATAACACCCCTTAACACTATAAACAACACGCACTTCACATAACAGATACATTACCAAGGCTAATAAAATGTTGATTACCGTTTTTGAGTATTCACATCACATGTTTTAATATAGTAAATGTTACCCAATTTAAAAGCATCGTCCAGCTCAGATCGGCGCGTTGCTGGGCTAGTCGCCTTCTTCTTCTCATCTGATTTGAATTGCTGGTCAATCTGAGATGCATCGTGTTTCCCCTGGATGATGTGCTGAAAATTGTCCCTGATTGTCTCTGGAGAGACGGGGTGCCTGTCATGAAACAATTTCAAGCCGTGGTATTGTTATAATACTTTAAATTCCACAATCATAACACTTGACATATTTTATTCTAAACGTTTGATGCAATCTAGACATAATAACTGTTATTACATAATTGTGACTTAAAATAAATAAACAACGATTTCCGAACATTTTAGTTTGCGAAAACAAATACTCTTACAGGTAAACAAATGTTGTACAACTGTCGTATACTATAAATACACATTACTCAATTATATATGTTTTCAATACACACACATCGGATAATTTAGTTTTCAAAGGTTCAATATACTTTAATACTCATACGTTAACCACTGTGCACCCTACCTGGGTTCATCTAGAATGTCATGTTTAGTCTTCCCCTTGACCAGAACCTCATACAGTTGACAGATGTATTTGTCAGCGTCACTGACTTTCATCTTATGTTCTTCTCTCACGGCAGCCCAGTGGATAGTTTTCTTTCTCAGCTCCTTGTTGACACTAGCGCTGACCTCTTTCGGACATGCCCTTTGCTGGGTTTCAAACAACAGCAGTTGAGTCTGCACAATACTTTGCACCTATTTATGAACAATAAACATGATGAATAACGTGTTTTAGGGATGGCAAAATTATTCGAATATTCGATTTATCGATTGAATGATTGCTAGTCAAATAATTTAAACGCCATGCGAATTTTTGCAAAATTGTTTATCTCAGCGTTTGTTCAATGGGTGTTTTTTTAATGTTTGATAACTAATTCAAGAAAAATGGATCATGCATTTCTTTATTAACGTTATTATCAATTAATTTCACAGCTCTAATTTGTGAATTTTGTCACGAAAACATTCATGATAAGAATCTTGTAACATGATGAGTATCTTTTGGGGCAAACAGTTTTAAAGCAAATATTCGGATACATATTTTGGTATTCCATCATTAGTATGTTTAGAAATTAAAATTATCGAAGGTGTAATAAAAATTAGAGTTCCATAAAAGAATAAAAATATGCGATCTTGGATTCGGAATTGTGTGCGAGTATTTTGTTAAAGAGCATAACACTTACATCCTCGACTGTTTTTCTGGATTGGTCAGGTAAATGTATATTCGATCGTTCAGCCTTCGTCTTTTGCGTCCTTGCCTCGTACTCTTCCAGTATGGATACGACATTTCCGTACACGCCGTACAACATCTGTTTGCTCGCTATAAAATGTGAATCATAATATTTTAATAATTATATCTTTTGAATACCAAGGTAAGTTCAACACAGCGGTATAACATATGACTAATAGCAATCAATACATAAGCAATACAATTCATTACTGATCAAAACGTTTTATTGAAAACAACTGAGAATTTTGTTAATTGCGATCAAGATGTGACTTGTGTTGAACTGATAATGACCTTGACGATGACAATGACGATGACGATGGTGATGGTGATAATGATGATAATGTAGATAGCGATGCGAAGTTGATATTGCTTTTTGGTGATATAAATAATATACTTTACAATAATTTTCAAATAAAATATGTACAAATAGGCACCTTCTGCGGCCCGCTGCATCTGTTTCATCGCCATGCTTTGTTGTCCGTTGTTAGCATACTGGCCATGAGGGTCATAATAGCCTCGGTTCCCATTGTAGACAGGGTGCCCATCGTGCCCAGCGTGGCCAGCGTGGCTATGTTGTCCATGTTGGTACTGGTTACCATGGTGACTAGGATGGTCAGGATGGTATTGGCCATGAGAGTTTTTATTATAAGGATCAAACTCCTCCAAAAGTGTCTGGTCGGTCGGACGTGGATGCTCTGTGTTAGGCTTTGCAGCATTTTTTGGATTATAATTATCTACCTCCTTCGGTTCAGTGTGTTGAGTACTTTGCTTATTTTTTGTCAGATTAGGGCCTTCTTGACCGACTGAATCTGTTTCCATAGCTTGACCGCCTTCCTCTTGTTGTTGGTGGGCGGAAACATGATCCCCATTTATCCTTTCTTGACCCTTACCACGTTCCAGTTCCGAAGCGTTCGCTTCTCTAAATAAATTGTTTAAATATAACTCTTTATTTAATTGACAAACACATTATATTCACAAAATTTAAACTATAGACTGAGTGCATTCACATTTAATAAAATTTATAATAAAAAAACTATTTAAAAAATGCAGTATATTAAATAATGCTTACACATTTATCAAAATTTAAAAGATTTGTTTCATGAATTTAGCTTATGCTTTTAATAATAATAAAAAATATAATAAAAATAATAATAATAATAATAATAATAATAATAATAATAATAATAATAATAATAATAATAATAATAATAATAATACCCGTTCATGTTGCTGCAGTGTTAGTTTCGCAACCACTATTTAACAGGCTCGAGCGGACAGAGGCTATACGTTTCTTTTTCAAAATAACCTTCCCGGTCTGGGAATAATAGGTTACGCTTTATTTTCCATGTAACAAAATGACTTGTTCTTATTATTGCTTCCTCTTCAAAATAACCTTCCTGGTCTTGGAATAATACCTCAACGAGAAGAATTACTATCGCAAAATCCCAGTATTTCTTCCTGTTTCAAAGAAACAAAATTAAATGATGCAAGCTTATTTTCCATGTAACAAAATGACGTGTTCTTAGTATTACTTCCTCTTCTAGATATAAACAAAACAACACGTCATTACAAAAAAAAAAAAACACATCATTCCAATAAGAGATTTTCCACAGGGAAGTAAATTGGGAAATCAAATTGCAACAGCAAGTTAATGCATATCATTCACATCTACTTCTTGTGTTTGTCGTTGTCAAATACGTAAAAATAGCAAAACACAGATGCATTACCAAATTAATAAGCCGCAAATGCATAATTTTAATTACGATGAAATATTTCAAAATGTGATAACATGTCCCATTATAGTATGGATAAGTGTGTAATAATTAATTTGGTAAGACATACAGAACACTTGTTGTCTATTTATAATTCATCGACGTGACAAAATGTTTACGCTTAATACACCGAAATTAGACATCAAATAATATAAGAAGATGAAGTGATTACAATGTAAGCGTTTGCATTAGTCAACAGTGTGAATATAACATGGAGGCAATTTTGTCAGTGGCGTTTTGTATCTCTTGTGAAGCGTAAAACATGTTCAATCGTTTTTGCAAAAACTGTTTTCTATGTGTACGCCCTCCACCGCATCGACTAATTGGGTGTATATTACTTTGCACATGTCAGTCGGTCGGTAGGATTGTCCGTCGGTCGAAAAGCCAGTATACTGTATTTTGCGCACTGTATTTAAACAACGTGTTTAAATTAAGATTATGCAAATTAGTGTGATATAACCTTGGTGGAAAGGTAGACGCCTATAGATGTTGTGGTCAACAATTCAAAGTTCAAGGTCACATGTGCTTGTTACATTAAATTCGTTTCTGAAAGATATGTAGAGAACAATGTAACCTAGGATTGTGCACATATGTATGATTACTTGTTCGGTTAGGAGTACGCCTATGTATGATTACATGTTTGGTAAGAAGTACGCCTTTGAAGTTTCAGGTGAACAGGTCAAAGGTCAAGGTCACATGAATATTTTACATGAAAATTTGTTTCTTCACGTTCTCTTGGGATGGGTTTGATCCTTCAATCATCAAACTTCATAAGCCGGGTACTTTGAAAAATGGAAAAGGCCTATTGATTATATGGCATCAGTTCAAAGTTAAGGACCGCAGGTACTTGTGTTATAAATATTGGTGTCCAAAGGACATCTAGATAACGATTTGATGCACAATCATCAAACTCGTTTGGCTTTCTTTCGAGGAAAGGACCTCTTGATTTGAGAATTAAGATAGTCATAGAGCTTTTTTGGCCTATTACGGTTTAATAACGTTAATATCATAAAGTTGCTAATTTAATAACTCAAATTAATTTTAGTCTGAGTGTTGGTTTAATGGATTGCTGATCATGGCACACTTTTGTTGTTATGTGTATTTTTATTTTTTAACGTGGCTATAACCATTGAAGACAGGGCATAATTATTATTTTTTTGCAAACAATTGTTGCTGTGTTTATAATAATCAATATAAGTTATGCAAAGTATACATGTCGTCGATTGTAAGTCTTTGGTATTAACTGTGTTGCATATTTCATGTGCAACGGAAATAAACGTCATAAGTAATACACTCTTTTTATAAGCATTTTATTTGAATACAAACCATGAAGAGGTTTTACAACAATACCAACAATCACTGTTCACAAACAGAGGCAACAATACTTAAAATGAAAACAGAAACCCATACAACCAAGAAAATAGGAGTTAAATCTTTTAATTAATTACGAATGACAGTTCGGCTTCTTAACGTAGAGTAATTTAAAACACACAGTAAATTCTTCGCGAGTAATGCAAAACACAGAGAAAATTCGTCTCGCACGTCTTTATCACAGATGTTCAACCCATCATTTAACGATTACTAGTTAGATTCCCATATTCCCGAAGTGAGCGTTTCAGGTCCGGGTTAATCTCTCCGAGCCGTTCGCTACCTGGAAGTTAAACGACATTTTTTTTTTAAATAAATGTGTTCATATGATGCAATACCAGAGAGCAAATAGTTAAGCGTCGTTAAGAACTGATTTAAAGAAACAAATACAATAATATTGGTTACATTTACTGTTTACTCATTCCTAAAAATAGAAACTCTTCGTATAATAACTGTGCACCAACATTTTGCTTAAAATGATACATGTATTTAAAAAAATATGAAAACATATATTGTCATTTGATATATTAATCTAACAATGCGCCCCAAGGACATGTGTGCTATGAATTTTTAAGTATGAAAATATATATCTAACAATAGGCCCAAATGGAAAATGTGCTTTACCCCTTTGGAGACTATCCGCTTGACCCGCCCTGACATTGGGAGCGACCGCTCTGCGGCTCCTGTCATCCCGGAAGCTCTGGTCAAGGGTCGCCTGATCATGTTTACCTCTCATCAGGTGTGGGATGTTCTCCCGCATAACCTCGGCGGAAATGTCCGGCCTATTAAGATGAAACACGCAGCATATTCACTCTCAAAGCATTACGACATTTAAAGTAGACTGGTAGGCATATTGCCTTACTAAAACAATAATGATACAAAGGATTCAATTTTGTCAAAAGTATTAACTGGTACACGCGCCATCATATGGTTTTGTAAGGTTGTTTTTATCAGGCAATACAACATTAATTTTGTTAATCGCATTTGTGTGTGATTATGCATTATCATTATTATGACATTTTTAGTACATGTTCGCGTGCATTTGTTCTATGTATGAACCCTTGTTCGTTTCAATTAATTCATTTTTTAAGACCCGGGGAATACACGAAGTTACATTCAAGAGGAGATAAGCACGATACATTTACAATTTCAAAGCAACTAACACAACTGCAGCATTCTAGTAATGCGTTTTAGCATATATATTTTTCTCTAACCTTGGCCTTGAGTGGAAGGCATGCTGGGTCCGCCCTGTTTCAAGGATCTCGTACAGTTGGGCGATGAACTTGTCAGTCTTGCTGTGCGTCTGTCCGTGTCGTACGGAGACCCATTTGAGTGTCTTCTGCTTTAGTTCGTCCCCCAGTTGCTTGCGCACTTCGCTTGGGCATGCTTTAAGCTGAGTTTGGAACAACAAGAGCTGAGTCTCGACGATGCTTTCAACCTAAAAAGCAGGAACCATAATTACCTGCGGGAAAAGGATCCATTTTGTGAAGCTTTTGTTTTTCTTTCTTTTTTTTTTTCTTTTTTTTTAACACAGTAATTGCAGTAAAAACGAAGATTCTTAAACTAATTGGTGTTATACTATAACCTTAAAACAAGACCTGGTATTCCTAAAGTCGGTTCATACACAACTTCCGTCATATTATCAAATCAATGGTGATATTCTATTAATTATTTAGACATGTTTTCAAAAGCAATGTTTCTCTATTTCAAGTTAAAATTTATAACTAAAGAGATACCATGAAAAACAATAAGGTATTTAGGATGTTAAAGCTCCTATAACGCTCAAAATAAACGGAAAATAAACGGAAATTTCGTAAAATATTTCGTAATATAAAGTTAACACATAGACAATAGGTGTTTCTTATAGCAATAGCCAAAATGTCAACGCTAGATGTGTTCTGGTAACATAGATTTATCAAGAAATAAAATGCTCTGTTTTATTGTTGTGTGGCACAATATATTCCATTTTAATTTCCAGCAATGATATCTATTCATACGATTCGCGAACAATAAAATGGGACATGAACATGTGTTGAATATATTGTACCACAAACAAACAAAAAAGAGCATTTTGTATCGTGTTAAATCTATGTTACCAGACAACATCTTGTGTTGACATTTTGGATATTGCTATAAGGAACACTGATTGTTTATGTGTTAACTTTATTTTACGAAATACTTAACGAAATTTCCGTTTATTTTGAGCGTTATAGGGGCTATAAGCATTTGGACGGACATACGTCGTCATTTCCCTTCCGTGACTGATCAGGGACATAAATGTCTGATCTTGTCAAACGCTTGCCGGGGGATTCCCGCTGTTCATATTCTTCAAGGATACCAATCACGTTCCCATAGACGCTATACACCATCTGCTTGCTGGCTGCAAGAAACAAACAACAGTCTGATTTTACGGGTGTCTGTACTAAGAGAGCATGAAGTTGTGAACATTCAGTAATAAAAAAAACTCCAGTTAAGCTAACCTTCCAGTGATCGTTGCTCCTGTCGCTGAGTTTGGTATTGCTGCGAGTAGCTACCGCTGTTGTCGTGCGGCGATGGGGTTGTATACCCGCTCATTGCACCCGCAACACCGTACGATTCATTGCCACGATGCCTTTAACGAAAATCATAATGACTATGGCAGCCCTTGCAATTGACCTTTACTTTAAACGGCTTTTTATGACGACGCTCAACATCATTTTTGGTAGCTTTACATTGCTTTTAATTTTGGACATCGATCTTTGCGCATGAGGTCCAGACATCAAATATCGTTGACCGAAAATGAAACTCAAGGTCAAACGCAATCGGAAATCGATGTCACAATGAACTCGTATATACAGTAATTATGTTGAATAAGATCCAAATACGTTTAAACTGTAATATTAAGTTAAATCTTGATATGTTAATCATGTATCATAAACTCGGCTTACCGACTCATATCTGGTGACGTTAAATTGTACTTAGCAAACGTAATAAGTATCGTCCACAGAATAAACTATTTTGTTTGATTGTAAAAGTATATACTAAATATAAAATAATATTACAAGTCTGACTTTTCAAAAATCTTATCACCAGCCGACATCCTCTTCTTAAGTTTGCTTAAAGTCTGAAACGAAAACAGAACTACAACTACTTCCTGGATTAGATCGGCATTGAACAAAATCGATCACATGTTGCAAAATGCAGAGTTTTTGGTATTCTCAGACAAGGAAGTTGATTACGGGACTGTCTTAATGGGTAGTCAACTGGATTGCAAGAGGGACTATTAAGATATTTATTATTTTATGACCCGTCAAAACAAAACTGGTTTACACACTAGTGCTACATTATTAAGCGATTACCTATATTGAACGTATGCCAAACACGTTCTTAATTAACCCATTTATGCCTAGTGGACTCTCCCATCCTTCTAAATTGGATCAAATTATTTCCAAAATTAGGGATGTCTAGCATATGTATTTCTATATTTATATATATATATATTTATATTTTATATTTCTACGCTGTTTGCCAAGGCCTTTTATCTAGACGTTAGGCATAAATGGGTTAAGACGTAAGATATTGGAATACTGGAATGATCTCATTGGGATTGGCAAAAGATCAATAACCAAGAAGACGTTTAACTTCCTGTTTACGTTAATTGTACAACGCACTTAAGTGATTACAACTTATATCACATGGGATTGTATAGTACAGAACAATCAGTAAATATACCCAAATGCTTCTGCCAAATACGAATTGCGTTTTTATGAAAAGCAATTTTACCTATAACCCAGATGCAGTTGTATTATCGAGATAAAGATCATCATCATCATCATCATCATCATCATCATCATCATCATCATCACCAACACCAACACCATCATCAATTTCGTTGTCGTCGTCGTCATCATTAGTGAATATGGTGTCCGCCTTGCGACCGAAAGGTCACGGTTTTGATCCCTATTATGGCAGCGTTTTTAAGAACAATTCCCATAAGATCGAATCGAGGTTGCATTATATAATAGGGTCGAATATAACTTGACAAGTTTAACTGCATGTGCGATACATCCTTCTATAAATATTAAACATCGTTTACATCTGTGAATGTTGGATATTTTGTGTACAGATATTTTCGACATCTTTGGAATTTTTAGACAAACGTGTAATGTTTGCGCATATGTATTCTAAGTACACATTTCACTCCGGCGAAAGGTTTGATTTTATATCAGCAGTGTGCTTAACACTTATTCGTGTACAAGTACAGGTACAAGATGTAATATGTATTTTGAGTCATTTACCATGTCAGTCGGTATTATAGCACACCGTCCTACAATGTTTTGAATACTTGGCATGCATTCATAAATAAATTGCTTAGTGCCTTACGTTTCAATCATACATGTATTGCCGCTTCAAATGTAGCTTACTCATCACAGTGTTTTGCTTTGTTCTAAAAACTCGATAGACATGTGTATACAGCTTTGAGTTTATTCACTTATATTGCTTTATTAATAGCCAACATTATCACTATGTCATATTTGCTGACGTGTTCTGTACAAAGTAATAGGAAGTGAATTGTCTTCTTGGTAATTGATCAATGGCTTAAGTAAATTTATCTTAGTTGGCATATGTTCAAGTAAAGTCAAATAAAGTCAATGCCTACATTTGTAGCTTTTGTGACTAGGCCGTTTACATATAGACACTTAAATTCAATATTTAAAATCGCAGTACCTCATCTAATTTAGCTAATTTTCATACAGTTTTTTAATCTTTTCTACATATATCGACTTATATTCAAACCATTTTTTAACACAAACCCGCACTTTTAAGCATATTACCCTCAAACAGCCACTACCCATCTTTAGTATCCGTAACAGCACCACATTACGCTTCAAACTATTCAATTTTCTTTATATTGTCTCTTTTACTATCCATCCACTCATTTCGTCCTGTCCTTCTATCGTTAACTCTCTTTCATGGCTGTATTCTATTACAACGTCATATATTAGTGATACACTTTGCGGCATAACAACAATATTAAACATTTCATAAATTGAAACGTTAGTAACAACACCAATATTTCTATTTTTATTTTAAACAAAATATTCTTTGAGACAATTTTCCAATTTCAGGTTGATATAACAGTATAGAAAACAGAAGTGCAATGTTTATACGATAACTTTTAAAGAAAATCTACATTTAGATAATGGTTTAACAAATACAATCGGTCTTAAACTTCAACATACATGATTTATTCATAATAATAATAATTCGACTTGTAGATGACAACTTATGTTTACAGTGCATTGATCGCAAATGCACATATATTTATATTTAGTTTTATATTTATACAATAATAAATTACAAAAAAGCACATATCAAATAAATATCGTCTGCGAGTTAAAAAAAAATCCAAAATATAAAATGGAAATGGACCAAATAAATAAGTGTCCAATAACACATTACTGTTAAGTAAGTAATACTTGTTGATTGTAGTGATGTGACAAATGCATTTTCGTATCTATTTACTTCCATGTTATTGTTAATTGCGTTTTGTGTCATTTTGCTTCCATGCTACGAAAATGAAGAACATAGAAATTAAGCGTATTACGATACTTGTTTTACTTAATATCTAACTCGCTTGCAGAAAGGTGTTTAAAAACGTATAAAAACACTAACTACTAACTAAGTTGATGGCAAGATGCAATAATGACAAAGCCTTTATAAAATTCAACCACAATTCAAATATAAATGAATAATAAAATTAAGATTATACAAAATTAAAAATTCCAATTTAAAATGGTAATGCTTATTCGTTCGCTTCTTGATGCGTGTACATGCGCATGGGGAATAGTACACGGATGAATACTCGCTGGCTACTTTAAGAATGATTGACTTATTTAAACCCACGAGCCCTGAGTCGGTTCAAACGTACAAAAAGAGTTTTACACATTGATGTTATAAACCAATATATATATATATATATATATATATGCTCGAATCATTGTGCTAATACTATTCCGATTATTGATTTAAAAACACACAAAATGATCACTTTAGAACGTGTAATTGTCAAACACAACAACTGAAAACTAATGGAAGGCAATCGATATTTGATTATGCAAAGGACGTTATGATCAACTTGAGTCCTCGCCCCCACTCCATCCATGCTGAAGTAATTCGTAAAATGAAAACAATTAATCAACAAGTAAACAGTAAGCGGATACAGCATTATTACACAATATAAGTTATCAAAATAATACTAGCTACATAATTATGTGGACGGTTTTGGAAAGAATATCACAATAAAGTTTAAATAGTCCAATGTATAACATTTATAAAAAACGATTATAAATATATTAATTATAACAATATCCATTAACATGTTAATGTTGAAAAAACACAAAAAAAACATAAGCCTTATGTGAGGTCAAAAATCCATATTATAATTATTAAAACCTTAAACTATTCACTGCAAACCATATACAAAATGCCCCTTCTGATTATACTTATCAATAAGGGGAAATTTTGAAAGTTTATGTAATTAATTTAGCGTTCTGGCTTTAATTAAATGGTGTCAATATAATTATCATTAAGAATACTACGAATACTTTTCTCACCATTACAAAAATAGTTAAGATATATTTCCTTAACGCTCTTACTCGTATATAATGCTAAGTTCATAAAGTAAACAGTTTTAAACTACCACTCGTTATTGAAGTGTTTTTTTTTCAGTTTTAATAATAGCGCATCAGATAAAACGGCACAAAACATCAGTTGCGTAAAATTAAATGCATGTTCTGTATTTGTTTACGAAATGCCCAACTTTTATGAAGAGCGTGACACTTATTTCATTTCAAATGAACTGTCTTCGAAGAGTTGAACGTCGGTTGCAAGTTGCGCCTCCAATGCAGGATTGCAAACATAAATTCTGTTTGCACCTGTAAAACATAGACGTAAATTGTCAGTCATTTGTAAGACTGTCTCTTTTAAGAACAAAAGTGATACACAACTATCAATATAATGGTGTTAAAAAACGTTATAGTACAAACATTTAAACATTTAAGTTTGCGTTTTAGGTATTCAAATGCTTTAATATGTTTCGCATGGTAAATAGCTATTAAGCATTTTTTTCTCAAATAAATGATGTTCATTTTGTTCCTGATAATACAATGGATGTTTCGAAATACAAACAAACACAGACATTTATAAAACAAAAATATGAACTCGGACCATATTGTTTTTACGTTAGGTGTAATACAGTTGTTTTCCTTATGGCTCAATAAGATCGCTTCTTATACTAATAGTTTCCAGTACGTAAAACACGGAGCACGCGTAGGCATTAACAAACAATCGCGCTGAAACACATCAACAAAATCAAGACCTATACTGTCGCTAAATGTTTGAAACAAACCAGCTTGAATTGCGTTCCCCGATCGGCT
Organism: Dreissena rostriformis; assembly: GCA_007657795.1. Classification (NCBI taxonomy): domain Eukaryota; kingdom Metazoa; phylum Mollusca; class Bivalvia; order Myida; family Dreissenidae; genus Dreissena; species Dreissena rostriformis. The sequence continues at coordinate 132,678 of VMBQ01001978.1, forward strand.
GCGTCTTGTGTCAGGACTCATGGCTTTTTTGCCCTCGTGCTTTTTGAAGTCCTCGTCCAGCTGTCTGGCGGAATGTAGCCCTCCGAGTATGTGAGGCATGGACTCCCGGATAGTGGCGGCACTGGTGGGCCTTCTGGTAGTTTTTAAAGCACAAAATACACACTTGTGAGTTTTTTGTATGCATTAGTTTATGTGCATATATACGATACATATTTCGAGAAACATATGTTTACGAGGTTTATTTTAATCATTTGTGCCAATCATCAATCAAAATAAAATAGACAACTCAGACGAAGGCTCGATCTGTATTTTATATTTAGCCTTATTAATTTGAAAGTACCCACAACACATGCACTATCTATACAAATTTCGTACCAAACAAAGTATGACTCATAAAGGTAATTAAAGAAACCAACCTTGGCCTACTGTGAAAGGCATGCGTTGTGTGCCCAGTAGCCAGTATCTCGTACATCTGGGCCGCAAACCTGTCGGTCTCCGCAATTTCGCAATCCTTATCTGCCCTGACCGCCATCCATTCTAAGACTTTGCGTCGTAAATCCGGAGCCACCTCCGTCTTAACATGGGCAGGACACGACTTGGCCTGCGTCTCAAAGAGTAGTAGCTGAGTTTCAAGGATACTCCTTATCTAAATATTGAATAAACGGGTCATTTCACCAGAAGTATCATAGTGTCAGTTGAGCGTGTCGTTCTAATCCAATATTTGTCAAACTTGTGCAAATGTATAAATGATTAAAACAATTTTGAACAAGTTAAATACATTTAACACGAGTTATTCTTTTTTACTATTGTTCTCACCTTAATCATGGAAACAAAAACAATTAAAGAACATTTGCTATTAATATGTCTCGATGTGTTGAATATTTTAATGAATACTAACAATCTATTGTACTTTTCATATTCAATAAAAGTCAAACTCACATCTTCGTCTGATTTTCCCCGTTGATCAGGGATAAAGAGAAATGATTTCTCAAGAGTCTTGCGTGGCGATGTTCGTGTTTCAAACTGCTCAAGTATAGCCATAGCATTCGAAAACACACCGAATAGCATCTGCTTGCTCGCTGGTGTAAAGTAGGAAACATGTTTGCAATATTCTATTTGTAGACAGCAATTTGTTTGTGAAACCAAATATATTATTACGAAGATGGTTTGAAAGATTGTGCTATAGTATGTAACTAATAGTATGAATGGTTTGAATATTAATATCAAAGTACTACTACAAATAATAACACTGTTGATAAGTAATTAAACTACTAAGTGTCACCAACCTTCCTTTGATCTCCGAATCTGTAATTGCTCGACACGTTGATCTCGGTAGCCAAAAGTGTCGTCCGTAGTATAGGAATCACTTCTGTTAGTTTTACCGTCGCTTTCTTGCTCAAAGTCATAAGATGCTGCAACATTCAAAGCATGTGGAAAAAAGATAGCCCTTAATAATTATTACACACTGCTAGAAGTAACGTTACATATAAAAATCAAGCGTTATAGCTTATGCAAGCGAAATGAAAGTTCAGGTTTTCATATTTTGTCGACATAGCCTATGTGTTTTTTTTAAATATCACCGGCTCTGTGATTTTAATAAGCATTAACGTATCCATGTCTTGCTTTTGGGACATCTTTATACAAAATAACGATTTATATCGGGTTAAATATACATGTACATCCATTACTCCATTTAAAGAACGGCGAGAATACAAAATAAAGAATATAAAACAGAACTATATCCATTTGTTTTAAAATGAAATATTACTGTGTGCCAGTTTGTCTCTGTGTACTTCTCTCACTGCCTGACGAAATGTCTCCGTTCCTTCAAGATAAGATCTGCTCCTCTCAAGACCAAGAGCGTCTTTTTGCAACAGCGGAAATGCAAATAATATAGTTTATGCTCTATCGTTGGATTGGCCTTGCTATATATAAAGAATAATGCCCTATAGTTTTGTAATATATACCAATTGATGCTTAGTATAAAATAACGACCAGGCCGAGGCTGATATGTTACACAATCATAGGCAGGTAACCTTTTATTTTATCATAACTCCATGCTCCCATTTTTATACAAATACTTGAATCTTAGCGGCAATGAATACAATTAATTACGTTCGACGTGTTAATCATGACACTATGAGCACTATCACTTAATATTGGTAAAATGTTTTTTTNTTTTTTGTGGTCTAAAATATCGAACATCTTGTTGACAACGTTGTCAGTTTTATTGAATCTGATTCATGATTACCGCAAATAAAGACTGAATACTTGATCATCTGTAAAATTCCATACCTTCAAACACTGACTGATATAAATACCAACTTTACTGATATCAAGCCGATATGAGCGTATTGGTATAATAAATTCTCATAACCTTAACTAAAACACACCATCACTTCCTAGATGAGATCTGGTCTTTCCCACATACATGGGTTCGATTTAGAATTACTGTATTTGGGGTTTAGTAATATACAGGGGCCGGCCTTATTAGAGATATAAGTATAATGATACGACTGAAGTTCGAACGTTTGAAAGATAGTTGTGAAAAATAAAGCACGTGATTGATAATCATAAAATAGAAATAATTATTGAAATTTAATAATCAAAACTGTCGGTTCTTGGCATGTCCATGTAAAAAGTTACCATTGTGTATACAAACATAACGATGTATAGTAACATTGATCATAGTTTAAAAAATAAAAATAAAAATTTAAAAAGTCACCTGTTAATGGTCTTTCCAATCTGCCACTTCGTGATGTGGGCCTTGGAGGAAGTGTTCGATAACCGTCATGGCTCCCCAGATGGTGTTTATTGGTTGACCATCCCCAAGCAGTGGCTGGTCGTCTAATATCGCGACTTAGGATAAATGGTTACACATTTAATGTCATTGCAAATATCTCCGTGCAGCGCAGAACACTATTTAAATGTCGCTTTGAAAAACCGATTACAAAGCGCTCTAAATTCAATTCGATTGTGAATTAATTAATAAGTGGTAAAGACTGTAACATAAATGAATTTCAATTTAAGTGTCAAACTACTGAAATCACGTACAAACTTAATTGAAATACTATCTGGTCGGTTGAACAATTTAAAGAAGTGAAACTCCAGAAGCTGCAGCAGTATTGCAATTCTATCATACACACCTTTGTGGCCCTTTATTTATGGCAAGGAACCAATTGCCAAAACGGTACAGACCAAGTTAGCACCAATTGATTAACCGCCACACACATTAAGACCAGACTGACTTACTGACTGACTGAATCATTTACTTACTCACTCACTCACTCACTCACTCACTCACTCACACACTCAGTCACTAAATAAAAATAATACATGTCACAAAATAAATTACTTAACAATACTATTCGAAACGAAAGAGAGAGATTAAGATTAATTAATCAGCGAATTTATAAATTTGTTTCTTACCTTGACATGTTAACTCAACAATTGCCACAATGTAACAAACTTCTGCCTATAGGACTCCCAGGAAGTAAATCGAATAATACATCCGCGTTTTTTTCAGGGAATTTCGATGAGGTGGAACACATAATGGATGATGTCACCGAGAAGGTTTATGGTGGTTTTATAGCAGTTGTTTAACTAGAAAGGTGTGGTGTAGTAGATTGTAAAAGGCTTTAGATGATATGGCAGGTATACGTTATTGTTCAATTATTGTACTTAAAATTGTTATTGTTACTTTCAATTTAATAATTATTATTATTATTATTATTATTATTATTATTATTATTATTATTATTATTATTATTATTATTATTATTATTAGGAAACAGACCATTTTCCGAGTGGGTTCAGTTGGAAAACTTCCAATGTCCAGCTGCTCGATGCCCCTCTAAGTAAGAATACATGTTTATTTTTTTTTAAATGAGTGTTTTATTCGCGTTTGCACTTTTACTTTTACTGCAAGTACTGCCCCAATGAAAATGTCTACTAATACTTCTACTACCATTACTTTTATTAGAACTTATACTACTACTACTTCTACTAATTTTTTCCCTATCTATAGGCATGGTTATTATCAATTTTAATCTTAGTCGTTATTCTACTAGGGTGCATACATAAACTGATTATTTTAAAACCTTCAATTTTACAACAAAATCAATCAAGCACTATCGTTACGTGTGCAAGTACGTTTCAGTAACATTAACCCATTTATACCTAGTGGACTCTCCCATCCTTCTAAATTGGATCAATTTATTTCCAAAATTACGGATGTCTAGTATATTTATTTCTATATTTAGAACATTTTTTAGAGAAATTCCTTTAAGCAAACAGCGCAGACCCTGATGAGACGCCGCATCATGCGGCGTCTCATCTGGGTCTACGCTGTTTGCCAAGGCCTTTTTTCTAGACGCTAGGCATAAAAAGTTTAACTGCTACATGTACTATAAGCTTCCTGTATAACAGAAAACCGTTCACCTGGGTGTGTGCGAGGGATGGAAACTATACGTACATGAATGCACTGGGGAAAATGCGATGCTCAACATATGCTCACAGCGGCAAGTATAATGAATTTCAATGCTAATGTCAAACACGTTTAAAACAAATCGCTTATTGTTATTAATGTAAACAGAATAGTAAAACTTATAAAGCGTAGCGGGGTCGTGGCCTGTTGATGTTACTACATAAAGAAAAATAGAACACTGAAACATGTAAAATTGCATTTTTTCAGGTTCAAAACTTGAAATTGTTATTTAAACTATCTCTAAAACAAACACAATTCGATATTTGTATTATTTAATTACATGTAAATAGAGTATAGACAACGATGCCTCTCTAGAAACTCTACCAGGGGATATATTCTTGTATGTATCCACTATTTCTATAAAAAGAACCAACTGTAAGTTTTAAATGATCCAAACTGGAACCACCGCCTTGGAACGGTAAATGTAAATCATTGAAGCTGTTATTCAAAATACGACTCAAGTCTTAAACGTATCAAACCACCACATATTGTGCTGTTCCGACGCGTAATGAAGTCCTCCTTAATTTACAATCACATGAGAGTAATTGGTATATAATTTGAGCATTTGTTTTTTAGGTGACATTATTTCCTGGACCTGGAATTGTGGCGACGACTTCCACAATGGGCAGTATCTCGCTGCGGATCTTGAGGGCTTCACATTCGCTCTCTCACAGGCGGTACAACTCATGGGCAAGATGGGAAGCGCCTGGGTCGCCAATCTGATAACGGAACTGGGCAGGCAATATGGTCAATAACAGGTTGAGAATTAGGGGCGAATTTTTGGTAAATACCATGTTTTGTGAAATATATGAATTCATCTAGTAGTACATTATCGGCAGGCCAATATGTAGTTATAATAGACATCTCTGTGACATGAATGTTTAAATGAAGTGTATCATGAATAGTGTTATCTATATCCGGCTGGCATGAAAATAACGTTATATGTTTAAATTTTATATTAAGATTTGCGCGTGTTTGTTCTACTTATTAGTAGTTATTTTATAAAAAAAAATCTATTAAAATGCATATTTCACATTTTCCAATTATTTGAAGAATCAACACTAAATAAGAATTTCGACATTGAATGTTTGATCGGTTCAGTTGCATATATGTATTTGTAAAAATAAAAAAATGTTTCTTGATTATGCACGATCTTTGTACAAAACATTAGGGCTAGTGTTTGGGGAATGTATTTTTTGTTCTAGAGTCTAACATGTTCCAAATTGATATGTGAACTGTGTATACACTTGGTTTGTTTATTAAATAGAACAAGTTAAAACTGTCCAAGTCATTTTTTCATAAAACCATTATTCAAGTTATTAATAGCTTATTTGTCCTGTCTTGTTTGCTCGTTTGGTAGTTATGTGGATTCGTTTGTGAATATATATTTAATTGTGTGTTTTCTTTTTGGTATTTTGCATTTCCGTTTTATAATTTATTTGTATAAAAAAACGCTATATGTGTTGTATAAACGTTGATTCACATATTATTGTTAGTTGTTTAATTATTATTGTATTATCAATTATGTATTTCAAATACAAACGATATTACGTCGTTCCGTTCGTTTGTGTTTCGTTTATTTATGACAGAGATATGTACTTGTACGAATTAATGTGTATGATGTGTATGGAATGCTGGGTGGTTTGAATGTGCATGTAAACATTTAAACCCTTGGTAACCAAGTATTTCTAATTAACGGATACTGCGCGAAGAGAGTAACAGAGGAGCACATGTGGGTAAACGACGATGACTTATATTCGGGTCTTTTCACTACGTCTACTACATCGGTCACTAAATTTGTTGTGATTGTAACAAGTATGCAGGTATTCCGGGATGAAACATTTAATAAAAAAAAAAAAAAACAAAAANCGACGAAAATATCACAATCCGTTGAAAGTAACATTTACGCACAATCCTTACACTTTTTCTTTTTAATAATCTTTTATTTATGTATAGATGTCTAATTTATGAATAGTATTGTTAGCGTGAAATAAAAGCACAACTCCAACCAATATTCATTTTTTATATTTGAAATTTAATTATGTAAGCGTATATTACGAGGCCTATATATAGCGACCTGTTTCTGTAATTTATTATGAGGGAAACAACTATAAGTGATTATTTTCGAATTTATATTTGCCTTTATATGGCAAATACATATAAACCTGCACACTCTTATCATATTTAGTGTTGCTGCACTTTCCTATTTTTTACTTGTGTTACATCCTAATGTACCCGACTTTATTCTGTATAATATACGTTGGTTGACCTCATTTGTCTCTTAAACTTAGTGTATATCATTACATACCATAAATCATTCCAAAATGTTAAGACTAATAAGTAATCAATAATGAACGACTTACGTAATATTATATTAACATTATTTTAATTAAGTATTTCGATCTTGTATTATCGTTCAAAGCATAATTAAAGCCTTCTGATTTTGAACCTCGCCCCCCCCCCCCTCAAACAAATCACGTTTTTTTTATATTCCCGTGTAACGACACGCCATCGTGGCCATTATGCAGCAAGCCGCAACATCAATGATCAATAAACAGATGGAGCGGAGAGAAAATTTCAAACTATAAAAATAAGATATTTTTAAGGTGAAACAATACATTGAAAGGAATACACAATAGATGGGCCAGATATGTAAGGTTCTGGTTATAATTATAAGTAGTAGTATTCAGAAGGATTGTGTTGAGATGTGTAGTTCCTCGTTCATTTATGTTTGGCGTGTACCAGTGAGTGCAGGATGATGCACATAGAATGGTTCGTCTGTTGCAATTATGTATTATTATTATATATTCATATTTGTAAATAAACATTCATTGAACAAAAATAGTTATACTTTGATAGTATTACTGTTAGCAAAACCGATATAAACAAAGATTGTTACCACACACACTGCACACTATATGTATTTGATTTAATGTTAATGTAAGTAGCACGCTATATTTATGTTCTTTTCCTGGATTTAAGATTATTAATCATTTTCGGAACGCATGCAGTTAGTTAAATACGTTATAGCATTGTCTTGATTAAAACAATCCTAACTATATTTATATTGTTACACTAGGAAATCTTTATTTTATGTAATAATAAAGGTACTTTTACTGCATTCATTCCAGGAAGGAAGTAAATCGCATATGAAAGAGAAAGAGGAAATTACATCGCATATAAAACAGGAAATTACGCGTTTTCCAAAAAACGCAGATGAGATTGTAGCTATTTATATACGTAGTGTCATGAACTGAATAAAACGCGGCCACGTGTTTTTAAAAACTGACCTTTAACCAAAAAGTGCGTAACGAAGTATTGTTCTGCTTAATACGGATTGAAGGTGAATTAGGACAAGTTTTCAGAAGCTCATCATTGAATCTTCATTTGTCATTAAATAATTGCAAAAGACTATTCTTGCAACAAACTGATGTTCAACTTGTATATATTCGCTGGTTTAACAGGCCATCTGAGGGTAATCAAATATAAAGCGAGTCTTTTGATATGCCGGTACCATCAGTATTATGAAGACGAAGGCTATTAGCCTACCTATTCCTGTATACAGGAAGTAAACTAACGCGAGTTATAGGTAAGGAAGTCTTGAAATGGACTGCTAGTTGAATTTCAAAAGGTTTAAATCGGGTGATCGTGTAATTCGTTCCTGTTTTGTTAATCTAATCAATTGTTAGTTCACATGGACTTATGACTAATTTGGTTATAAATAGATTTGTGCAATAACCTTCCGTTTTTGTGAAATGTTTACGACCAAAAACACAGATTTTTTATACACTTGTATGAAAGCCTCCCCACCAAAATGATGGCTTGATTAGAAGGATTATGTACAATAATACATGTTCATCATACAACCAATAATACGTGACGTATTGTTACACGTTTTAATGTAAAATCGACAAATTACAAGTGACGTTACGTTCGGAGACATACTCAACATTTAAACATAAGGTTTGCTTGTTTGTAACGGTTCGTACAGCTAATATAATAAAGAAATGAGTTAATTTAACTAAAATTGTGCACGTTCTTATTACTAGTATGAATTATGTCTAGCTGGAAACGGAATTGAAAATCCTAAATTTGTTTAATAATGTGTTTACCTATTTACTCACCATATGAATAACGGTAGGTAGTATGCGATTGTTTCAAATGTCAATACGTTTCAGTTTCATTCGGAGACACCCAAACAAAGCAATCAATGGCAAGACCTTACGAGTGGGTAAAACTAGACGCCTTCCAATGTCCGGTCACAGGATGTCCATCAAGGTAGATAAAGTTTTATTGCGCCAGTGTCCGTCGTTCTACCAGCACGTGTGTCATCTTTTTGTACATTTAAAACTGTCGATCAGTTGGTTTCTCTATCTAGCTTTATATCTATTTGTATTTGAGCGGCTCCACGACATAATCCGTATCAATGACACACATGTTTTTTTAAGATTTAAATGTGTTATTGTTAATATCTCTTTCCAATTGGAATGTCATATAACATATTTGCATTTGTCTTAATTATGTTTTATTAAAACAATTTGTAGGCGCACCAATCATTAAGCATTTTCATGGAAATTGTATTGTTGTATCGTCATCACTTATGTCAATAGTTCATGTTTTGACTGGAAACGGCTCATTAATACTTTCTACTATTCTGTCATTTTAGTGAGTCTTTTTACCTGTCTAAATTATTAAACCGCACAGCATTTAATCGACCACTCTTATTTAGAAAAGCCTTTGCAAATATTTAAAATTAAGCAATTATCACTAAAGAGTTGCCACAAAACGATACCCTATATTGTAATGTACATGTATACAAATGCACCGCCGCACTACTCTTAAAAACGAAATTAAATTTTGAATTCACTGAATGTCAACTTGTTTGACTATTCGTTGATCGGTAGATCTTCCACTTTTATATGTTTTGACAGTTGATTGATCGACCTTTCTAACTGCTTGGTCGATATTTCTATCTGTCTATCCATCTTCCTGTTGATGGGTTGATTTGTTACGTGCGTCTGTTGATCGGGTACCTAAAATTATGTATTTCAATATGTTTGTCTTTCAACCTTACTTCAAGTTTATGATTTTGTTGTTTTACTAGTGTCGGTCGGACGTCTTACCTTTTAATATGAACATCACTCTATTGTGACGGTCTATACGTTTGTCTATCTGTCATTCTACATAGAAAAGTGTCGCTATGCATGTCTGTCGGGCAGTCTTACATTTTGTTAATATATTATTCTATCCGGCGGTATATTAACATTCTATCGGTTTGTCAGAAACGTTACTTACACTGTTTACGGTTTGCATTGTATGATTGTATGTTTTCATTATTTATTTTTAAATAGCACATTTTATTCAATATAACCGTTATATTCCGAATTGTGTTTAATTCACCCACATGTCTATAGAATTTGAAATGAAAATCTTCGGGATTTACTGTTTTGGTATTTTTCAGTGTCATATATTTTGATTCCATTGACACATTTGAATTATTTTATCTCTTATTAACAGTATTAAACGTATTCGCGCTTTATATTGTTCTCAATATTTTGTTGCAATTATTATTGAAATAATATGTTTCGTGTACTTTTCCTTTTGAGTGTTTATAGATGGATAAATAATGAGGTTTGGCATACATTATACAACTGGTTTGAATCCCCAATGCTTTTTCATTGACAATTCTTAGGCGGGGACTTCAGCTTGAATCTTTTTGATATGTTTATTTAAGTGTGTTTTTTGCATTGTCATACATAGACAATTACTGTTATTATAGGTGTGTGTATTTTTAACATTATTGGCTGTTTATATTCAAGGGAACCGGTTAGATGGGAATGTTCACGTTGCCGTAGCGCCATGCTTTTAAATGGATTGGGACAAATGGTGTGTGAAGGTGGAAATCACTTTGGTAGGTTTTCTATATTTAATCTTTGAAATAAATCACAAAACGTATACATCTGATAAGGAAGTATGTACATGTGTGAACACGACACAGCAGGATTGTATTTATGATTATCGCAATAACAGTGTATAACCGGTAATGGTATTAAACTTTGACAAAAGAACCCACTATGTAATGCGGTCCATATACAGGCCATCAGCAAACACTTTCAATAACAGTGAATCATCCATGGGTTCCAAACTCCGCTTGAAATCCCATCTAACGCAACACATACATTTAAAAAAAAAAATCTTAATTATTAATGACCTTATTTCGTCAAAAAATGGAATATTAACAAATAAAATAGATTTAAATATCTTATAGAAATGTTATTTAAATTGATTCACGATTCACGATGCGATGAATGACCATTTAATGAGCAATATAGCTCTAAAGTAAAAAGTCACAAAATGATACGGTCTAAAAATAATATTCATTATTTACTTTCACTAAATAAGTATCCATTTCTGGTTGTTTAGCATCATTCAGATCATCGCATTGCTGAGATGACATATTGACATATTTATCTCGTCGAGAACCAATTATAACAGCTGAATACCGATGGAATGTTCATTAATTCCTAAATACGGTCCATTCAAGTTCCCATCGGCTACAAAGGGTTGAAGGTCACGTTTTTGCACCCATGTTCAACTCATCACAAAAATGTCTTATAATATTTAGATGGGGTTATTTTGATGGCAGACCAAATGCCCGTTATGTGTTATGTGTTGCTTGTGTAATACATGTCTTGTCATGTGAGATACGAGCTTGTGTGCAACTACCTTCCTGCTTTTACAATGGACCAGTCCGCAATTGCATTTTAACACACATGTTCCTTTTAATTAAATGAAATAACATATATTTGGTCGATTATGTTATCTTTAAATAATAAAAAAAAATGCAAAAGAAAATCTATATTTTTGCACACGTCCATTTGCGCCCGTAGCACAAGCTCTGGATAAATGATTTTAATTAAACTTTGTTGAAAACTCTCTGAAGCAACAATGCGGGAACTTTCAAGTTGATATCTTGAGTCGTTTTGGAGGAATGGAATTTGTGAAAATACTGCATAAGAAGTGCCTTTGAGTGTATTCAATGTAAACAAAATGGGTAGTCAATAAGTGAATCATTTTGTTTGCCAATGTATTTAAGCATGGCAACTGGATTCCTGTATGTATACGGCTATAAATATCGGCAACACGTTTTGCTAATAAATACATAGTGTAAATAGCAAGCTCATGTTTGTGATACGCTGCGAGCTTGTGTTATAGTAGACTTCTTTTTTTGATGAATTAATACCCGCCAAATATACGCGTACCAGGAATGAATCAATCACGATCATATTACTATAAATTGTACATGTAATATCTGTGAATGGAACTGGAACTAAGCACGATCATATTACTTAAGAGTGTACAGGTAACATCTGTGAATGGAACTGTGACCAAGAACGGTCATATTACTGTATAGTGTACAGGTAACATCTGTGAATGGAACTGGAACTAAGCACGGTCATATTAATTCATATTGTACAGGTAACATCTGTGAATGGAACTGTAACCAAGCACGGTCATATTACTTTATAATGTACAGGTAACATCTGTGAATTGAACTTGAACTAAGTACGGTCAAAGTAATTTATATTGTACAGGTAACATCTGTGAATGGAACTGGAACTGCGGCAGTTCATATCACAAAGGGCGGTTCCAGAGGGCGGACATGGAGAGCTTCACCTTCGCTTTCTCTCAGGCAGTACAACTCATGGGAAAGATGGGAAGCGTCTGGGTAGCTCATCTTATGAAGGAAATAGAAAAGCAGTACACAAGGCAGAATGATGGTTATTATTATAACCGCCGCGATGATGGTTATTATTATGACCGGCGGGATGATGGTTATTATTCTAACCGCCGCGATGATGGCTATAATTATAACCGCCGCGATGATGGCTATTATTATGACAGACGGTATGGCGGTGATTATTATGATTATAGGTAGAAACGTTCGATTGATTTGATAATTTGGTTACTGTTGTGCAGGCGCTGCATCAGTTTTTAAACCAGTGTTACTTTTCATGAACGTTTATACTTTCCAGTGCAGAAACCGTCCAAAAATGACTCTTTAGTATTGTGTGATATTAAATATTGTTTTCCTGACTGTCCAGGATACTCACCTATTTCCATCTTTCAGTGCTTGACTAATTATTTATAATTTATATATGCTATATTGTGTGTGAACTTTACTGCAACTTCAAATACAAATAAATTAAGAACAATATCTGTGTTTGTGTGGTAACATTGTGACCGTAAACATGTATGTGTGTTAACTGTGCATGTTTGAATTTGTTTCGTTCAAAAGAGGTTCTTTATTCAATGAAATACAACCCGGCGCTTCCTATAAACTTTTAAGTTATAAATGTACAGATTACACATGCAAGTAGCAGATAAATAGGGCAAATACAAATAGATATCGCATGAGTTTCTCATGTTTAAAGTAGATAACGTTTGAAGACGAATGTATTCGAAAAATCGACATCAATTTAGATCACACAAGTCATGACAGCAATCGATGAAATGGTTACTAGTGGAGAATAAAGTAACAGCTTTCTCAAAATCTTAACATCCACTATCTGTTTAAAATAGTTTAAACTTAGCATCCACTATCTGTTTACAATAGTTTGATTTTAACATCCACTTTCTTTTTACAATAGTTTGAACTTATTTATGCAAGAACACATAAGAAAATAAAGTTTAGTCATTATAGTTCAGTATGGACCCGGCCATGCATGATGCACAGCAGTACACGAGATTTGGTAAAAATGTACACTGTTCAACGTTCACCGAATAACAGATTGCATGGGTGACACCGATGCCCATATCCATGCGAAACGTATTTCATTCAATATTTTAACACAGCGCGCCAATCGTCGTTACTTTCTATGTTATGAGTGATTACACAGTAACACGGAATTAACACATGATTGTATCTACATATGATAGCTTAACTCAGCCATTGAAATGATTTTTACTGTTATAGGGAAGGCACTCACACATGACCAGTGTTATAAAAATTGTGTCACACTTACGTGTATTCGTACAGTGTAGTTAATTTATTCTGTTGCTCTTGCCTTGTCTTACAAAGCTTTACCATCTGAAAGGATAGCAAAACAGTATAACATTTAAAATTGCAAACAACACCTTATATGATAATGCGATATAAATACGTGTTGATATCGCACAATATTCGATCTGTCTTAATACCATTGATTGTGAAAGCAATAATGAGCCACGACAAAAGGAAACTCCATGTCTAGTGGTCGACTTATATTCCAACTGGTGAGTTAAAATAGTGTTCATATTGATAGAACCTGTTATCTATGTAATGCATATTTATTCGTATCACATGTTTTGTTTTGTTTGTAACAATTGTTGTGATTGTCTTTGTTTAGGTGACTATATTGATCGACGTCAACAACAATAAATTGCGACCATAACATGTGCTCGCGATCACAACGTTTTCAAAACAACGGGTACAACGCCTTCTTTTCAGCAGAGGTTACGATATTTTTTGTAGCCGAGCATAGTTATTAAACAAACGAATACAAATGGGGTTATCTGTACAAAACTATAATAATATCCTTTGTAAAGTCCTTGAGGTTAGAATATCGGATTTTTCTCAAGAATTTTGCCAGAATAATAAACAATATTTATATTCGTATCGAATAGCATTCTCCGATTTTTAAATTAAAGGCCCTATACAGGTGACAAATCCAATTATAATGCATATAAACTGGTCTATTTTTTACCGGATTTCAGTTCCTTTTGCATAAAAAAAATGATAATAACACAGCTAAGGTGAAACGTTGTCAAGAATAATGGAAGATATTCCCGTTTCATAATTGGAAGAAATGTTTACAACTTTGCAATTAACGTAGTGTGTAGCCTCAAAGCGGTGACGTATGCTAAAAATAGCCGAAAGAAAATTCAATTTTAATTATATTTTAAACAACATTTTACCATTTAGAAGGGACCTACTTTGTTAGTAATACCGGAAAACGTTGAAAATCAACGATGTATTTTTGGTGACCTGAGTCACTTTCACTTTCACTTTCCCGAGTAAACAGCGATGTAAATAAACTGATTGTTTATAAACACAATTTACTAGGAGGACACTGTTTTTTTTAGCTCAAAACAAGTTGTATTGCTCATGTTTTTATGGTAATGCCTAATAGCAAATAAATATATATATTGTTTTTTGATAACCGTTATAAGTAAAATATGATTTTATTTTTTTTAATCGGTAAATAATTACGGATCGTCAACTTTATAGGGCCTTTAAGGTCTGTTTGCCTTCGGGAAACGCAACTAACAAAACCGTACTCACCGTTTGCATCCATTTTTTTTTTAAATTGCCACCACAACGGAAGCTGCATTGCGACATTTTATGAACATAACACGAGCGTTATGGTCGCACTGATTCAATCCCGTGTCAATAAAAGGATAAAACTCACTATGGACTTTGTACGCTCCCACCCCAGATATTTGCTAGGACGGACGGACAGACGGACGGACGGACAGACGGACGGACGGCGGAGATAACCACAATTTCCCCACCTTTTTTTCAAAAAGCGTGGGGATAAAAAAAAAAACGCCGGAAAAGTTAGCAGTAAACTGTTGTTCCTTTTGAACGCAGCGGATAGTATTTTGAACTTTGGGTTACTACATGGTTGAACACTCGTACACGGGTAAGCACATGCTGTAAATGGCAGATTTAACATGATTTATGGTATACAAATAACTTATATTTAGCGTTTAAAAAACAGTACGTGTTATATACAGACTTTTAATTAAGTATGGCATTCCCTTATCCCATCTATTCATCAGTATGTAAATAATGGGCAACAACTTCGAACAAATCATTCGAATTTTAAAAAGCAATTGTTCCCCTTTAAACTTTGAGTATGGATTACTAGCCATTTAAATAACAGTTTTGAATGTGAACACGTTTAAAACCTTATTCAATGTAATGTACATCTTTAACATTAGACTGGTGTTCACACACAGATAAATACTGCGTTTAAAAACTGCCAGTTATAAACAGCATCCTTAAACATATAACTTGGATCAGGGAACACTTTGTTACCGCTTCGCACTAGTGTTACAAGAATGATTGCACAGTGACACAAAATGAGGGCACATTAGTTTGCATGTCAATGCACATTGGACGATATCTTTAACCTGTTGCTCATGAATATCCTGGTGAAATCCGTGGCCGAGTATAAATTTAGATCATTAATATCGTGCAACAACACACTGGCTTAAACCAATAGCAAAAAGGGAACTGCATAAAGTCACTA
Organism: Dreissena rostriformis; assembly: GCA_007657795.1. NCBI lineage: Eukaryota > Metazoa > Mollusca > Bivalvia > Myida > Dreissenidae > Dreissena > Dreissena rostriformis. The sequence goes on from VMBQ01001978.1 coordinate 148,461, forward strand.
TCTGTTTCGAGACGCGAATTAAGCTTAGTTTTTGTGTTGATATTTGAAACTTTTTATACGAAGTGCACGAGTTTTCTCTAAGTGTATGTTTATAACTTATTATTGATACATTTTGAATCATAAAGTTAACCTGGGTTATTTTGTTACTTAAACTGCACTTATATATATGCAATAAAGAGAAAACTAGAATACACAATACAAATACACATTTAAAAATTAAATTAATTTGAAAATACTCATGAAGTATTTATAATAAAACAGTAAAATAAGAGTTACACTGTGAAAAAAGAATAAAAAGGTAAGCTCGAACTCATGAAATTCGGATAACGAGCCCTATATTAATCCACTTAAAGGCATGTGGCTGTTTTTATGTATCGCCTTCACGAACACAAAAAGTTTTATTGATATACTTGTCTTTCCTCGAATGACTCGCAGACAATGTCGAATGGTGGACGATACTTGATGAGGGCTAGGTTAAATATATCGTATAATAGCACCGTAGATTTAGCTCATATTTATTAACGCGTAATGTAAATTAGCGGAAAAACCAGTCCTACATGTTAAATATTAGCAAAACCAACTAGACTAATTAATTTGTCTCAAAGCAAACTGTGGTTAAACACTAAGATGAAGTTTGTAAAACTAAACAAAGTTTATGGGATAACAAAATGCGATAACAAATGACTTTATAAATAACATAATATATGTTTAATTTGGAATATGGTGTTGATTTAGTGTTTAATAAAAGTATGCTTATTTTTTAACAATACATAATAACCGCATTAGCGATCAGCCTTATCGGCCGCGCAAGCAAAATCATGTTGTAGATTATCAGGAGCCGGATGAAAAACTCGATCGAAACACAAATGGCGGAAGAACAAGTCGGATTCAGGTCAAGACGAGACACGATTTAACAGATTTTCCCACTCAAACTTATAGCGGAAAAGTACTGCTCACTGCAGTGCAAAGAGCTTTACTCGATATTCATTGATTTCAAGAAACCCTTTGACCGAATGTGGCACACAGGACTATGGAGAGGGTTACACCACTACAGCATACATCAAAAGCTGATCAGTCTGATGGAGAACCTGAACAAGAGATCGCAGAGCGCCATAAGAGTCGAAAGAGATGTGCTCGATTGGATTCAACAAGCATTTGATGTACGACAATGCTGCATCTTGTCACCAGATGTCTTTAACATCTATCTGGCGTACATAATGCGAAAGGAGCTCGAAGGACTGGAGTAGCATAACGATTAACAACCTGCGTTTTGATGACGACATAGGCCGCATTGTTGAACTTCGCAGTCACGCACAGTGTCTCCTGGACAGAGTGGATAGCGTCAGCTCAAGGTACGGACAAGAGATAAGCGACACCAAGACCGAGTGGATGCTTCTGAGTTTTAAATCTGAGCAAACAGTGAAGGAGAGAGTGGAAGAGAGAATGCTGCCCAGAGGAAAAACACTACAACAAATAGACAGCTTCAAGTATCTCTGTTCGACCTTGACCACAATATGTGACAGCGCGAAAGACATCAGAGTGAGAGCATTCAAAGAATTGAGCTCAACGAGCGACTTGGGCAGAATCTGGAAGAGCAAAAACATAAATTAAAAAAAAATCAAGATGAGATTGAACAATAACATCATAGTCCCGATTGCACTGTACGGTTGCAAAACGTGGACTTTTAGAAAAAGATGAGGAAAGGCAACTGCTAGTGTTCGAGATGGCAGCACTCAGAAAGATACTTGGAATTCGCATCATCGCCAAGATGAGAAATGACGACATCAGATAGGCACTCAATCAAACAGAAACGATAGTGCAAAGAGTACATGACCGACAACACCAGTGGCTCGATCGTGTACTCCGTGGACAAGAACAATATCGCTAACATTGTTTGCCGCATTCTCAAGATACGATGAAGGTTAGCAATTCCTAACATGGACGGCCCAAGACAAAGATCGATGGCGTTTATTATCAAAGCATGTGAGAGCCCACGTCAACGTGCCATAGCTCTGAGATATGGCGGAAAAGAAGAAAAAGAACCGCATTTTAAACTTTGACATATGACACAGATAGCTATATAAAAGAACCTTTTCATTGAGAGGTCATTAAAGAAGATTGTTCGTGAAAAAATGATAAAAATAAATTATGAATTTGAAACGAAATTACCAAAAAGTTTGGTTTATGCTATAATTCAACAGCAACAATTATTTAAAAATATTTAATATAAAAACTCCTTGGTCATGATGAATATTAAAATAAATTATCTAAATATCTTTTAATGGAAAGGAATTGTAATTTTACGATGTATATTACTTTTGATGAATTACTTAAAACGCTTTTTGGCCACCACTGGAAATATAAAAATGTAAATGAACGGTTTCTTTCAGTATACAGTTTAAGTGCGTGGTAGAAATCATGTGTTTAATAGCCTCAGAGACGTACTATAGATCATTAAAAGTATAATAATTTTAACAAAAATGCTTCGCTTTTGTGCACCCAAAGAGGGCCTGTATTTGTTTTTAGCCTGTTATGTGTGCTAAAACTCCTTTCACATTCATCAATCGTAAGTTCAATGCAGAGTGTCACTGATGCAAGTTTGGCAATACTGTCTCGCTACATGTCTATGTTTTGCTGCCATTTTGTCCACCGAATGCTCGGTTGTAAAACGCCATATCATTGGCCAACACAATGCTGGCTATTAGAACAACCAACCAGACGACGCGTTATAAAATTTAAGTGGTGTACATGTGTAGACGAAATACAGAGTGACATGTAGCGAGAAAGTCGAAGTTAATTGAAAATTAAAGTTATTAGCAGAACAGGAGATCGGTAAGTTGTGTAATCACGTTGCTTTTAATGTCTTTTAACGAATCCAGTTGCATTAGTTCGACAACTGCATGGAAACATGCGTGTTCTCGATGAAAACGGTCACGTCCCGTGTTCCACAATCTTTCAGCAATAGGCATATAGTGCGTTTCATACCTTGTGTATATATAATACCTATACGAGGGGTATTTTTTCAAACTGTGATTTTTTGTCAATATTCGTTGTTGAAGAGTTAAACCATACACAATAGGTGTACATTTAACAATCTGGAACCCCTGGGGTAAGCTCGGGGGGGGGGCAAATTTATGATACTGCTGCCTGTGGACACAGAATCCTTT
>VMBQ01001979.1:0-10858 GCA_007657795.1 Dreissena rostriformis
TAGTAGTAGTAGTAGTAGTAGTAGTAGTAGTACCAATGAAATACAAGGCCGCGGTGTGCTGCTTTATAATCAAATGTTAGAGCGTGCCTATACTAACTTCAATTTAGTGTTTCAAATTTTAATTATCATCGTTTTGTAAGGACTGTATTTATTGTCAACCTATTTTTAAGGTTCTAAAAAAGTATAATTAAAGACGAGTAAATTGTAACATTTTTTTCCCGATAATGTTCTTCAGTTTTTTTTTCCTTATCGTTCATGCAAAACAACATTGCTGCTCTTTGTACACAATTTTCAAAATGTTAGAAAATCCCGGAAAACCTTGTGCAATTTTCTTCGTATCATGTTGAAACGTTTACCAACTTATCATATCGTATAAATTTTCCAATTAAAACAAATGCAACAAACAGGAAGGGAACTTCGACAACTTCATAGTGTAGCCCACTCTTTTTCCATTTTTTTTACCAAATGATAGCATAATTATTCCTTTGGGGGTTTGTGGACTCGTGGTTATGGTATAATTTGTTTTTGTTCTTGTTTTCACGTAGTACTTATAGTTTAAGTTTTAGATTTTTATTTTGTCAATAATTGTCTTATAGCTGTTAAATCTTGTATCAGGCATGCCTTGGCTCCAAAAGCTATTCGACAACAAGCAAACATTATTTGCTTTCTTGTTTACTTTACCTTTCGGAATATTCATTCATTATTTCCTCCATTTAAAACGATAATATTTAACATATCAGTATGCGTAGATGGTGTTTGTTCATTTTAGGAACTACCAATATGTCCTGGCACCTAATGTGATCCGAGTTGAGAACGAGAAGACCCTACTTGTTGGCATTCTTGGTCGTGGAAGGAATCATATCGTAACGGTATGTTGTGATGTGTTAAGGTATACCATTCATTATAGCATTTTCGATACATAGTACACTGTCATGACACGTTTTATTACTGTAAAACGATACAACATATTAATCTTGGCATACATTGGTTCGTGACTTTCGCCTCGACTCGGTATCGATTGGGCGCATATTGACGCGGATAAGAGGGTATTTGTAACGACCCTTTTATCCGCGTCAAAGTGTGTCCCATCGATACTGATATCCAATATATATGTGTATGACTAGTTAGGTGTGTCGTGTCATCGTGATATTTATGTTTTTTGCTAATACAGTGTGTATACAATTTTTGAAGCGTCTGCTTTATTTTTCTATTAGCGCTATTTCGCTGATAAATAATTGTGTTAGCGTTTAATAAAAAAGATATTTCATGCTTTATATTGCGATCCGTTCAGTATAGCCAGTTCAATATATTAGAGTTAATATTGATATATTTTGAACGGTTGTTGTGATTGTTTTGCCACTCGCATTAAATAAATCATGATGATAATGTCGGATAATGTTTATTCTAATCCGCGTATATTTTGCTGTAGCGTTTCTTGCCAAACATGTTTGGTTTATAACTAGCAAGCCAAGTGTGCTGATTATATAATCTGCATCATCATCCTTTGCCAGATATATACGAACAGACATTTCATTTTCAGACTGAATTGTAGATTACGGAACTATGATTAATTGCATTGCAAGTACGGGGCCGTATTGCAAGATATGATGCTGAGGCCTAAGCATTCAGAACATATATTTTTTTTTTGTAACATGTATTCTTTGAATATCTGAACAACACGATCTCCAGAAAAGCAACAACGATAGCAGATGCAGGCAAGATTGTTTGTGAAATTTTATATCTGCGTGTTTGTCTGATGCTAAACCAATATTAAAAAAAAAACATTAATTGTTGTTTAATTTAATTTTTTGTGAGGTTTGATCTTTTATTCACTTATTTATTTACATTTCTTTGACTTGAAATGTTTTGATGAAAGACAAATATAACAAATAATCAGGTAACTTTAATATATGTGTTCGTTTCAAGACCATCCTGTCGAGGTTACGGTCATCATCATCATCATAATCATCTCCGTCGTCGTCGTCGTCGTCGTCATCATCAGCAGCATTATCAGCATCATCATCAGCATCATCATCAGCATCATCATCAGCATCATCATCATCATCATCATCATCCTCATCATCATCATCATCATCATCATCAAGTAAAATCTTCGAGAATGGTTTTTCCCAATTAACGCATTTTTACCGCGCATATTTTTTTTATAGCTGGAGACATATTCCATTGAACCTATTGATGTACGCGAATGTGGTGAGTAGGAGTATATTATTTCTCAAAGAATATCGTTCAATACTAAAAACAATTAAAAAGAGCCAGTGTTGAACATTATTTAACAATCATTAATCACATTATAAAAAAATATTGTGTAAAATCGTTGGCAAAATAAATGTCAGCATCTTTTATCATTTACTTGATAATACGGAAGAATAAAAAATCAATAACGTTTCTATTTAAAATAGTATCCTTGTTTACATTAACAATTTCAAATATGACATATTACGCTTGTTTTCCATGCGATATGGGACTATTTTCTCAAAACTGTAACGGCCAGTTAAGCTAAAGGCCGTTAATTGTTTGATCAAGTTACTTATTTGACCTAAATATTAAGGCTTATATCCATGTGATTATTGTTAACAATTTGGAATGATCAAATTATGTGTCTTTGTTTGATAAAAGCATTGCTCTTTAATTATTGTTATTTTGTTCTGAAGTTAAAGTGATATTAGACGCATTTTTCACTGTAGAATTGAGCCGAAAAGAATTAACAGGTACAACTAGTTAGTTAAAATGTGGTAACTGACCAATTATCTGCAACTCATCTTGCTACCCGTTGTTTATAAAACTATATATTATATTCGATATTTTACATGACTGACCCAGTCCTCTAAGCCGAGCGGAACTGCCGCGTATTTACGAAAGCGATACGATTTGAGTCTTTCTCATAAAGTCACTTTACTGACACCTCATTTATAACATATTTCTTTGAAGAAGTATGGCCGACGATGTGGTTGACAGAGACACGAAGGTAAATGTATTAATAATTTCATAATTGTCATATGTTTTCGCTGTAAGTCTCAGATTTTAAACTTACCAAAGTTACGTCAAAACGAAAGTACGGTTGATATTCAAATTCATTATTTTTCTCTTTACGGGATATTGTTTTAGTATGTTGATGCTGCATTAACACATATAGGTGTATATGAAGTGAAAACACCAAAAATAAACAACGGTAACGATAGACACCTATATACTGTTAGATGTGTCTAATATCACTGTAACAGACGATTACCTTAACTTGTTGTTAAAGCATTGTGTAACCGGCTCATGGCTGCTCACGCCAATTGTTTTACTATTTGACAGTTCTCCCTACCTTCGGGGTAGAAATTTCAACTGGACGGGATTACATATTGCCGAACGAGACTACTATGAGTGTAACAGTATCAGCCATGTAAGTGGTTTTGCTTAAAGGCTTACGCTTACATGTACACATAAGAATTGTTACACATATTCAAGAACTGCACGTATCATGTATATTTAATTAGTATATGTGCTTTCGTTTCCTTTGTAATATTTACCTGTGTATCTGATTCTGCATCTTGTTCTTTGTTTTTTAACATGCACAGCTATGTGTACGGAACGGCAGTTGAAGGGATGGCAGGACTTAACATAAACGTCCGGAAGAAGGGGGATATGTCAGACCCGCAACGTCTTGTAACCATGGGGAGACAGAAGGTATAACCTCTGCATTGGCATACAATACGTCTTTTTTGTTTGTTTCTGTTTCTTTCGTAGTATTTTGGTTATTTGGCTTAACTTTAAAAGGTTTGAATTCTTGACATCTAGGAAGTAAACCTATTTAATCCGAGAGGTGTTATACACAAAAATTGAATTACACATTTTTGGCAACAGTCGTAAACGAACATGGTTGTGTAGCTCTATATGGTGTAGACAAACTTAGGTTTCCATTCAGTGCTTGCGTTTTACTAACCTGAGCATTTACATACTATATTACTGTTTGTATTTGTTTAAATATCCAATTTGAATCTGGGTATGTTGATACACGTGTGTGAATAAACAGTGAAACGTATCTCGCTATAATAAATATTATTCAATTAAAATAATAAAAGGTGTGCGATCAAATTAACCGTATAAACAATCAAGCAAAACATGAGAAAAAGAAAAATCGTAATGATTAACATATGTTTAGACCTCATTTAAGAATCTACTGTCCAAATGTGTTTACAATTGTGTGAGTTACGTTATTGTTTAAACACATGAGATGATATACTTTGTATTCTTTTGAAAATAAAACTAAACGCAGCACGTGAATACTGCGGCACCTTAACATGGGCGCAAATCATACGAAATACGTGTTTGTGTCTTGAGATGATGCCCTCTGGTGAGGTATTCATTTACAAAACACGTATGTACTAACTATTTTCTATCTTTATATTATTGTTAATGATTTTAAAAAGTTGCATGTAGAAATTTATCATCTGGTTACATTTAGCCAAACAATGGGAAGGCATTATTTCCGGTCTATATAAAGATGCTAGTGCGCGGTTTAAGAGAACAGTTTTCTGCAGACGCCGTGTTAGTGTTGTCCTCACCTGTGTATGAGTCAGCAACAGGAAAGGAAGAGTGGGAACCGATGATTTCGTCATATTGGTCAACTGTCCTTTCAAGTTTGATTTCTCGCGTTCGAAGTCTACATACCGGAAAGGCTTTACATATAACATGCAAGTAAGGGTACCTGAATGATTCTTACTCCAGATGTTTTACCTGTGTTGCGTGTGTTTCCTATACGCATGTTGTGGTATGATTTCTGTGTGCTTTCTAAAATCCAATGTCTAATGTAAATACTTCCAAACAATATATGCTCTGTGTTATTTTTTTTATGTTACTAGCGTAATTGCATTGTATTATAAATACCGTAACAACGTGTAGAATGGTTGAAATAAAATAGTATTAAAAGTGGCGAACATATCAATAATCTTCACGTCGCACGACTCACACGGTATGTCTTACCCTACGCTGTATGTTGCAACACCACACATTGTTATGACGCTGTATGTTTCAACAACGGTTAATTTCGCTTCACGTTAGAAACTTTTTTTGTAGTAGATCGAAATCACAATGACTCGATGATTCGAAATTGACATAAACACATATTTTGGATGTTTTTTTGTGGTTTAAGGAGAATTGTCAATAATTTTAAAACGATAATGCATTGTTTCAAAAAGTGAAAACTAACATTGAACATTATCGTTATTTTTTGCTGTTTTACTGTGAATTGACGTCGTTTTCTTATTCCAGCAAAATTTGGGGACTTAAACCTTGTAACAAAACGTTAGAAAAAGCATGAAATGAAAGTACAATGTAATTTGTGTGTGTACATTATTGATTTTAATTAAGTCGTGCTCTTAGAACATACGTTTTTCTGTGATCAGTCATGTATTAAAATCGATAATTTACCGAAACCAACAAATAATTTCTGTTAAATGACATTAATTTGTCATGCAATATCAGGTTCCGCGAGTATATTCTTGCAAAATATGTGTTTGGTTACTCAAGTTAAAAAAAGTATTAACATTATTGTTGAACTTAAAGCAACGATAGATGGTTCACAGTATTTCAAAATTGCGATGTGTTTATTACTCCAGTTGTTTTAATAAAACGATTACCGTAATAATTTAACGTGCCGTACGAACTTTGGATTACAAGTATGGGTCAGAAAGAAAAATACTTTAACATCATCCATTATACCAATAAGTTTATATATGATGTTTTTTGGCTTTAAGTTGCCGTCCTGTTTGTCAAGACCATTGGACATTGTTAACATGATTGGTAAAACTTTCAAAACTTACAAGAGAACGACTTCATTCCCGCCGCATTGCTACGTGTTTCTGAATGTTTGACTTCCGCACCTCGTGTATGTCATCATTTTCCCGAATTTTCGCCTGGTAAAATACCAAAAACTCAAAACAACTAACAAGGACCCGGTAATAGAATTTTGTATTTTTGAAAAACAAATGTAAATAAATAGTGTATACTATCAAGGCTATTTTATTAGGGACATTCTAATATAATTGTAAAAACAATTAAAACGTTGAGCAAATTAGTTTTCCCTCACCGGGATTCAAAAACGCAACTGGCAAAAGCTAACGCGCTACCACTGGACCACTCAGGCTTCCGATTCAACATCGACTATGCAACGCTTCGTAAGTTTCAATTTAGATTCAAAATTATTGATAATATGGCTTTTTTAAGTAAAAACAATTGGCTAGATGTAATTTAATAAGGTGTGTATTTCCAATATACTGTTTTGCAGTTTTGCATTCAATGCTTTCGCGAAACATACATGTTTGGCGTAAGTTTATAGACACCTTCAGACCTTTAACAACTACCGTAGTAAAGCCGTGTCTTCTTATTAGAACGAATAAGTTTTTGGAAACTTTTTTATGACAGTAATACTATGTTAGTGGAGGGATAAAAGGGGTTTGGTATATATCACGATTTTGCAAGGTTTAGCGGCAGTTCGATTTGTTGCGAAACTTAGCGTTTTGACAAAAAGTGTCAGGGGGGGGGGACGCGATTTTTGGGTTGGTTACGACATTTGGCGTCAGCCTTGACACGTTGACGTCATCGCGAAATTTAAAGGTGATTCACTGTTTCCCATTTAAACATATAACACGTTCAAACCAGATTTGTATTAAGGACATGTGTGAAATGATTCGTTTAAAGAGAATACTTAAAATTAAAATAATTCTAATCTGTAGATTTCCATGATACACGCTAATGGTAAACCGGCCGTTCGGAAGCTGTTTAATCTAATGATCGACGGAAGAAGTCCAGAACAACATCGGACGAACGGCGATGGTCATTATCTGGCTCATATCCCGCCTGTAAACCAGAACTTCGGGCGGAGGATAATAAAGGTTTGTCCGCTTATAAAACATTCGTAAAATCAGTATTTCAAGTTTAAAATATATCGCTTTAACATAATATATACGTGCTATTTGTATTTGATTTCTTGTATCATTAGTTGGTCCAAATTAAACCATTACAGCTTTTGAAAGTCTAAATGCTTTGCAGGCTGAAACATATAGTGTTAACTAACGTCTAAACATTGCAAGTTGTCTTGTAAACTTAAAATGAAATAGTTAAATAATATATATATATAATATATACAACAGAAACAAAAGAAGAAACTCTCTTAATGCTCTTCCAACCTCTATTGAATAAAATGTAATTGCACAATTATGTGGGCGATTCTAAAACAGCATTACACACTCATTTATAGATAAAATATATTGGCAAAAAAAAACAATGTCACATACAATTACTACGAAAGGTCGCACTGACGTTGTATATATATATANATATGGAGTTCAAATAGCGACCAGGTGTCGATCCAAATCGTGGGCGTATCACACTCATGATATTGACACCTAATATTGGTTCTATGCCGGAAAGAGCTCGAGAGTGAATCAATACAATTAATGGTAAATAAATAAGTTGTTTACTTAAGTTATTGCAACAAAATCAAACGGGTTACATACAATTGTTTTATGTTCCCAAATAAGAACGTTCCCTGATATTGTGACTTTCTCTTTCATGAGTTCACTCATTGCAAGGCATGTTTGCAATTATTTATTTTGTCTCTTCGAGGTGTGGGTATTTAATTAAATGAACATGCATCGTCACGTATTTTTTAGATAATAACCTATCCGTACACACAATACTAGCAGCAATACTTTATGTCATGATGATATTTATAGAGTGCGAGTTGCCTTTGTTTACAATGGCGAAGGTTCTAGGAAAGCGAACTCATGTGTTTACAAGGTTTAATTTCATTAAAATATAATCCGAAATGTTTTTGCTGTTGCATTTTTAAAGTTATACTCCAGTCATTCGAGCCTTTACATGGCAAAAGGTAGAAAACAATTGCAAAAAATTGATTTGTTTGTGTTTGGGTATTTTAATAAATGTGGAATCGCATGAAAATATTTAAAATAACTTTTCTTTGGCAGAAATTGCTCAAATTTGAAACGAAACAACATGCCTTGAACGTCAGCTGAAACCAGTGGAAATTTACAAAAATAACATTTATGAAAATATTAACCAATACAGCAATTTTTGTTTTTGTTTTCTATAAATTATTATTCTTTGTTAGTCGAGAAGTGGAAGGGTTAACAACGATATATTTATTGATTTTACGACTTTTATTTTTATATACGATCATAACACTTTAATGTCCGCTACATATTATCGCAAAAAATGCATGAAACACCGTGAGTATACGAGAGAATATAACCGCATTGGTTTAAGAAATGGATTGACATATTTACTTTAGGTATATGCTCCAGCGTTTGAAAAATGTCCAACAGAACTGGTCCTTAAGCCATATACGAGAGACAGTCAGATTGACGTCGAGAAAGTAGAAAGGGTAAGTTTGCAGAATAATGTCTCAAATCAATCATCCCTTTTTCTATTTGCCACTGTTCAATAATTGTTTATTGATTATTTATTCAAAAATCAGTGAAGCACGTTTTTGTGATTGTTTTGTTCTATCCAAATTGAGTATAACGAGTAAAGTTTGTGTATGTTTTCCCGTTAGGAAGGCGACTCGTTCATTCAAGCCAACACAGACATCAACATGAACCAAGTAGCCCAATATTCAGGCATACTAATGCTGGTTCGTATTTGCATTGTTGTGTTTTCTTTTTCAGAATTTTTTATGCTTAATATGCTATTCATAAATATGTACCAAGTGTGCGATAAATGCGCCCTAACATTGTTTTTAACTCACATGGCTACGTTTGCATTTACCTGTCCAAGGTGGGAATTAATTGGTATTTGTGTACGACATTTGTAAAATGTATACCGTTTGGTTAATTGCCGGAAACAAAGGATCACGAACTGGGGACAAGGATGATCTGCTGATGCAATTGCAATGAAGTAAAACAATAAAACAAATAAATTATGATAATGCTGCTGATGCTGCTAATGATGTAGAACCAATCGATAAATTGTGTTCAAGGCACAATATACACACTGGGTGAAAACAAGTCACCAACAGTAAGTTAATGCATAATTTTTTTTATTGTGTCTCTTTCTTAAGTTGGTGAGAGGTGTTTAAGAGTCATAATTCGCAAAGTAGGTATCGCTATTGACGATTTGATGTTCAACACTGTTAAATATGAATGAAAATCATAAAATAAACGATGTGCTCGCAAAGAACTGTAAAGCCCTTTTTCTCCGTGTTTGTAAGTTATTTAAAAAATCAAGTGAAATATAACAAAAAGTTTTATCGATTACTTTTTTTAATATCCCTCAATTTATCATATAAGAATTTTTAGCCTTAAGTATGATATTGATTTGTGTGTCTGTTGTCGATTAGTTTTAACAAATTCATTTTACCACTGTAAAACGGATTCAACTTCAAGCTAAATTGTTCGATTTCAACCTCGCAGAACATATATTATATTTTATCCACATATTACATTCATAATTGTTTCACTGTTGCTCATAAACACGGTGTCAGGCAGTTCGACACATAAATTTAATATATAATGTAACCAGCGTAATGTAATCCTTCACATAATGCCTGTACAATCTCCAGAGCAGCGTATTACATACGGCGTTATGCTAAACTAGACTACGGAGTTAAGCTTAACTAGAATATTACGCGTATTAATCACACCTTTACAAGTGTACACAGAGAGCAAAAGCAAAATTATAAATTAACTTAAATAGGGAAACGTTTTTCGTTCACAATTTACCTCATAAGCCTACAATATCCGGTGTACGTTTCCATCCAGTGATCCAGATGGTTACACATACAATTAAGATGTTTTATGCTGACCGATAAAACGGCACATGAAGAAGTCCGACTATTCACACAGTAACTGTCAGAACGTTGATTTTATTTGCATCGGTTTCATGTGTAATGTTTGTGGACATTGTACAGGACCGGCTTTCATCGACTATGATGAGGTACCGCATAAAGCGACAAGCAATACCATACCCTAGAGCGGAACTGAGGTGTATTCAGTTCACAGTAAGGTAAGGTCTTGGTAATATCGTAATGTTTTTGCTTTATATATAATGATAACAATAAAATAACAATACAAATAATAATAATAATAATAATAATAATAATAATAATAATAATAATAAATTAAATAAATAAATAAATAATAATAATAATAATAATAATAATAATAATAATAATAATAAAAATAGTAAAAATAGTAATAATAATAATAATTTGGGCCTTAAATGGTGTTCCTTAATGGGTGTTAGCGAGTGTATTCTGTAGCAAAAGCACTACAATATGTTTTTGTATAATCCAAATAAAGAACGTTTGTTTGTATATCTGTCACAGCATTTACAAGTTTATTTTGATTTACCTTTTTTTTCCTATTTGAAACAAAACATTATCCCTTACGATACATTTATTGTAAAGAGATTTCGGTCAGTTCGTCTACTTCAACTATGTAATAATTGCAGTTGGTTATGTATTTGTACATGAAAGCTCACATAAAATAATAATGTTTGTGCAAATTGTGTTACCAATTTAGTTGAAAACACATTTTATAAACAGCTAATGATATGAATGCTGTGGTTTTAACAAAAACTTACTGGAAAGGTAAGCCATTTATTGACGAGGCAGGTTAGGTCATTGTTATCAAATTGCACTGTAGTGTTAACATGGGCTTTTCAGTGATCTAAGAACTTTAAGCATGGCTTGAATAAATCAAACAATGAATATTAGCAATGTATTACTCACGCATCTAGTCACGAAGAATTAACATCTACTGCTGTGTACCAAATAAAATAATAGCCTTAATATGAACAACTTCAACTATCTCGTTATTTAATAATAATAATA